>VMDO01034857.1:0-16594 GCA_007922755.1 Pedetes capensis
ACAGTAAGGGTTAGGGATAGGTTTAGTGTATGTGTTAGCCTAGAGTGAAGGTTATTGTTATGCTTAGGGTTAGGGTTAGGTTTAGGGTTAGGGTTTTGCTTAGGGTTTTGGTAAGGTTTAGGGTTAGGGTTAGGTTTTTGGCTAGGGTTAGGGTACGTTTAGGGTTAGGTTTTAGCCAAAGGTTAGGGTTAGGGTTAGGGTTAGGGTTTCCCATAGGGTTAGTGTTAGGGTTGGATTAGGGTTTTGCTTAGGGTTAGGGTTAGGGTTCCTCCTAGGGTTAGGGTTAGGATTTGAGCTAAGTTTAGGGTTAGTGTTAGGGTTATGGTTTCACCTAGGTTTAGGGTAAGGGTTTTTTCTAGGATTAGGTTTAGGTTTAGTGTTAGGGTTTTGGCTAAGGTTAGATTTGGTTCAGCATTACAGCTAGGGTTAGTGTTAGGTTTAGGGTTTTGCCTGCTGTTAGGGTTAGGGTTAGGGTTAGTTTTTCACCTAGGGTTAGCGTTAGGGTTAGGGTTTCCCATAAGGTTAGTGTTAGGGGTAGGGGTAGGGTTTTCCCTAGGGTTAGGTTTAGGGTTTCTCCTAGGGTTAGGGTTAGGGTTTGAGCTATGTTTAGGGTTAGTGTTAGGGTTATGGTTTCACCTACGTTTAGGGTTAGGGTTTTTCCTAGGTTTAGGGGTAGGTTAATGTTAGGGTTTCGGCTAGGGTTAGATTTGGTTCAGCATTACATCTAGGGTTAGGGTTAGGTTTAGGTTTTTGCCTACTGTTAGTGTTAGGGTTGGGGTTAGTGTTAGGATAAGTGTTAGGGTTAGGGTTTCAGCTAGGTTTAGGGTTAAGGTTAGGGTTAGGTTATGGCTAGGGTTAGGCTTAGGGTTAGTGTTAGGTTTTCACGTAAGTTTAGGGAGAGTGTCAGTGTTAGGATTTCGGCTTGGGATAGGCTTAGGTTTCATGTTTAAGCTAGGGTTCCGGTTAGTATTAGTGTTATGGTTTCTCCTACGGTTCGGGTTAGGATTTGGCTAGGGTCAGGGAAGGGTTAGGGTTATGGTTTTGCCTAGGGTTAGGTTAGTGTTAGGGTTTCACCTAGTTTTAGGGATAGGGTTAGGGTTAGGGTTTCAACTAGGGTTAGTGTTAGGGTTAGGGCTATGTTTTTGGCTAGGGGTAGGCTTAGGTTTAGGGTTAGGATTTCACCTAAGTTTAGGGAGAGGGTTAGTGCTAGGGTTTCTGCTTGGGTTAGGGTTATGTTAAGGCATTCAGCTAGGGTTACGCTTAGGATTATGGTTAGGGTTTCTCCTAGTGTAAGTGATACAGTTAGGGTTAGAGTTAGGTTTAGTGTATGGTTTCGCCTAGAGTGAAGGTTATGGTTGTGCTTAGGCTTTCACCTAGATTTAGGTTAAGGGTCAGGGTTAGGGTGTAGCCTAGGGTTAGGCTAAGGTTAGGTTTAGGGCTAGTGTTAGGGTTATGTTTCATGTTAGTGTTTTGATTGTAATCAGGGAAGGGATCTGTGCAATGTGGAGTGTTTATGTTAGGGAACCACAGAAATTTGAATTCAACTGCAGTATCTGTGAACTCTGTTGCCGTTATGGATAGGGTTAGGTTAGGGTTAGGGTTAGTGTTAGGGTTTCACATAGGGTTAGGGTTAGGCTTTTGCCTAGGGTTAGGGTTACGTTTAGGTTTAGGGTTTCAGGTAGAGTTAGGGTTGTTGTTTTGCCTAGGTTTAGGGTTAGGTTTAGGCTTAGGGTTTCGCCTATGGTTAGGGTTAGGGATAGGGTTAGAGCTTTGCGTGTGGTTAGGGTTAGTTTTAGGGTTAGGGTTTTGCCTAGAGTTAGCGTTAGGTTTAGAATTAGTGTTTTGCCTAGGGTATGGGTTAGGGGTACGGTTTCACCTAGGGTTAGGTTTTGGGTTAGGCTTAAAGTTTCAGCTAGGTTTAGGGTTAGGGTTACGCTTTCAGCTGGGGTTAGGGTTAGGGTTAGGGTTTCACCTTGTTTTAGCATTAGGGGTAGGGTTAGGTTTTCACCTAAGGTTAGGTTTATGGTTAGGGTTAGTTTTTCAGCTAGTGTTACGCTTAGGTTTAGGGTTTCAGCTAAGGTTAGGGTTTCGTCTAGGGTTAGGGTTAGGTTTATGGTTGGGGTTTCGCCTAGGGTTAGTGTTAGTGTTAGGGTTAGGGTTTTGCCTAGGGTTATGTTTAGGGTTAGGGTTAGATTTTCGCCTAGGTTTAGGGTTAGTGTTAGGGTTAGGATTTCACCTAGATTTATGGTTAGGTTTATGGTTAGTATTTCGTCTAGGGTTAGGGATAGGTTTAGGGTTATGGTTTAATCTAGGGTTAGTGTTAGGTTTAGGTGTAGGGTTGTGGGTAGGGTTAGGGTTAGTGTTTCTGCTAGGGATAGGGTTAGCTTTAGGGTTAGGGTTATGTTTAGGTTTAGGGTTAAGGGTGATGGCCAAAATTATGGTGATGTTTCTTTTATTGCTAGGGTTGTGCTGCAGAATGAGATGTGTGCCAGTTGGAGGGTTGCACTTAGGTCACCATAAATATTTGAAAATAAGTACAGTGTTTGAATGCAGTTTCTCAGAATAGGGTTAGTGTTCTGATTAGGGTTCGGGAAAGGATTATTGGTAGGGTTATTGTTACGTCTAGGGTTAGGTTTAGGGTTAGGGTTAGGGTTACATCTATGGTAAGGGTTAGTTTTAGGGATAGTTTTTCTCCTAGGATTAGGGATAGTGTTAGTGTTAGGGTTTTGGCTACTGTTAGGGTTAGGTTCAGGGTTACAGCTATGGTTAGGGTTAGGGTTAGGTTTTTGCCTAGTGAGTGGGTTAGGGTTAGGGTTAGGGTTTTGCCCAGGGTAGGGTTAAGCTTAGGGTTTGGGTTTTGACTAGGGTTAGGGTTAGGATTAGGGTTAGGATTTTGCCTAGGGTATGGGTTAGTGTTAGGGTTAGGATTTCAGCTAGGGTTGGGTTACCATTTCACCTAGGGTTAGGGTTAGGTTTAGTGTTAGGGCTTCTCCTAGGGTTAAGGTTAGGTTTAGGGTTAGGGTTAGGGTTTTGCCTATGGTTATGGTTATGATTAGGGTTAGGCTTTCGCCTATGGTTACAGTTAAGTTTAGGGTTACTGTTCGCCTCAGGCTAGGGTTAGAGTTAGGGTTAGAGTTTCGCCTAAGGATAGGATTAGTGTTAGGGTTAGGGTTTCACCTAGGGTTAGGGTTCGGTTTACAGTTTCAGCTAGGGTTAGCGTTAGGTTTAGGGTTTCACCTAGGTTTAGGATTTGGGTTAGGGTTAGGGTTTCACCTACGTTTACGTGTAGGGTTAGGGTTAGGGTTTTGCCTAGGCTTAGGGTTAGGGCTAGGGTTAGGTTTTCTCCTAGGTTGAGGTTTACGGTTAGGTTTAGGGTTTTGCCTAGGGTTAGGGTTAGGCTTTCACCTAGGGTCAGGTTTACACTTAACGTTAGGGTTTTGGCTATGTTTAGGGTTATTGTTAGGGTTACGGTTTCGCCTAGGTTGATGGTTAGGTTTCGAGTTAGGGTTTCAGCTAGGGTTAGGGTAGATCTAGGGTTAGGTTTAGCATTGGGGTTATGTTTCGTGGTAGTGTTTTGATTGTAATCAGGGAAGGGCTCTGTGGTACGGGGAGTGTTTAAGTAAGGGGCCCACAGAAAGGTGAATTCAACTGCAATACCTGTGTACAGTGTTGCCGTTTATGGAAAGGGTTAGGGTTACGGTTAAGGCTGAGAGCGAGGGTTAGGATTGTTTGCAGTTAGTGTTTGGGCTTTCCTCAGGTATAGGATATGTGCATCTGGGAGGTTGAATTTTAGGGCACCATACTCATTTGCATTCTCCTACAGTGTCTGAGTGCAGTCTCTCAGATTAGCATTAGTGTTTTGGTAAGATATATGGGAAAGTTAAGGATGAGGTTTGGGGTAAGGTTTTGGGCTAGGTTTGCGGTTAGTGTAGGGTTACGGCTAGATTTAGGGTCACATTTCATGTTAGTGTTATGATAGTAATCAGGGAAGGGATCTATGCAACATGGAGTATTAAAATTAGGGAATCATACAAATTGGATTTCAACTGCAATGTCTGAATACAATGTCTTAAGTTATGGTTATGGTTAGGGTTAGGGTTAAGGGTGAGAGCCAATATTATGTTTACCTTCTTTTCATTGATAGGGTTGTGCTTCAGAATGGGATATGTGCCACTTGGACTGTTTCACTTAGGGCACCATAAATAGTTGAAAATAACTGTAGTGTTTGAGGGCAGTGTCTCAGACTAATGTTAGTGTTCATATTAGGGTTTGGGATAGGTGTATAGTTAGGGTATTTGTTTTGGCTAGGGTTAGGTTTAGGCTTAGGTTTCGGGTTTCATCTAGGGTTAGGATTAGGTTTAGTGTTAGGGTTTCTCTTAGGGTTAGGGTTAAAATTATGTTTAGATTTTCATCTAGGGTTAGGGTTAGGTTTAGAGTTTCAGCTAAGGTTGGGGTTAGGGTTAGGGTTTCTCCTAGGTTTAGGGTTAGGTTTAGGGTTAGGGTTTCATCTAGAGTTATGGTTAGGTTTAGGGTTTCAGCTAAGTTTGGAGTTAGGGTGAGGGTTTCACCTAGGGTTCGGGTTAGGTTTTCACCTAGGATGAGGGTTATGGTAAGGGTTAGGGTTTCAGCTAGTGTTAGTGTTAGGGTTACGTTTAGGGTTTCACCTAGAGTTTGGGTAAGGGTTAGGGTTAGGGTTTTGGATAGGGTTAGGGTTAGGGTTAGGTTAAGGGTTTCAGGTAGGGTTAGGGTAAGGTTTAGTGTTATGGTTCACCTAGTGTTAGGATTAGGTTTATGGTTAGGTTTTCACCTAGGGTTAGTGTTAGGGTTCAGGTTTCACCTAGAGTTAGGGTAACAGTTAGGTTAAGAGTTTTGCCTAAGGTTAGGGTTAGGGTTAGTGTTTCACCTATGTTTAGGGTTAGGTTAGGGTTAGGGTTTCACCTAGGATTAGGGTCAGGGTTACAGTTAGGATTTCGGAGGGTTAGGTTACGTTTAGGATTTCAGCTAGGGTTAGGGTTAGGGTTAGGGTTTTGCCTAGGGTTAGGGTAAGGTTTAGGGTTAGGGTTTCAGCTAGGGTTAGGGTTAGGGTAGGGTTTAGGGTTTCAGCTAGGTTTTTGTTTAGGGTTAGTGTTACAGATTTGCCTAGGGCAAGAGTGAGAGTTACGGTTAGGGTTTCACCCAGGGTTAGGGTCAGGGTTAGGGTTATGTTTTCTCCTAGGTTTATGGTTTGGGTTAATTTTAGCATTTTGCCTAGGGTTAGGGTTAGAATTAGAGTTAGGGTTTTGCCTAGGTTTAGGTTTAGAGTTAGGGTTAGGTTTTCACCTAGGGTTTGTTTTAGGGTTAGGGTTAGGTTTTTGGCTAGTGTTAGGGTAGGTTTAGGGTTAGGTTTTAGCCTAAGGTTAGGGTTAGGGATAAGTTTAGGATTTCACCTAGGGTTAGGGTTAGAGTTAGGGTTTCCCATAAGTTTAGTGTTAGGGGTAGGGGTAGGGTTTTCCCTAGGGTTAGGGTTAGGGTTTCTCCTAGGTTTAGGGTTAGGGTTTGAGCTAGGTTTACGGTTAGTGTTAGGGTTATGGTTTTGCCTACGTTTAGGGTTAGGGTTTTTCCTAGGATTAGGTCTAGGTTTAGTGTTAGGGTTTCGGCTAAGGTTAGATTTGGTTCAACATGACAGCTAGGGTTAGGGTTAGGTTTAGGGTTAGGGTTAGGGTTAGGGTTAGGGTAAGTGTTAGGGTTAGGGTTTCAGCTAGGTTTAGGGTTAGGGTTAGGGTTAGGTTATGGCTAGGGTTAGGCTTAGGGTTAGTGTTAGGTTTTTACTTAAGTTTAGAGAGAGTGTCAGTGTTAGGATTTTGGCTTGGGATAGGCTTAGGTTTCATGTTTAAGCCAGGGTTCCGGTTAGTATTAGTGTTATGGTTTCTCCTACGGTTCGGGTTAGGATTTGGCTAGGGTCAGGGAAGGGTTAGGGTTATGGTTTTGCCTAGGGTTATGTTAGTGTTAGGGTCTCACCTAGGTTTAGGGATAGGGTTAGAGTTAGGGTTTTGACTAGGGTTAGTGTTAGGGTTAGGGCTATGTTTTTGGCTAGGGGTAGGCTTAGGTTTAGGGTTAGGATTTCACCTAAGTTTAGGGAGAGGGTTAGTGCTAGGGTTTCTGCTTGGGTTAGGGTTATGTTAAGGCATTCAGCTAGGGTTACGCTTAGGATTATGGTTAGGGTTTCTCCTAGTGTAAGTGACACAGTTAGGGTTAGGGTTAGGGTTAGTGTATGGTTTCGCCTAGAGTGACGGTTAGAGTTATGCTTAGGCTTTCACCTAGATTTAGGTTATGGGTCAGGGTTAGGGTGTAGGCTAGGGTTAGGCTTAGGGTTAGGTTTAGGGCTAGTGTTAGGGTTATGTTTCATGTTAGTGTTTTGATTGTAATCAGGGAAGGGATCTGTGCAATGTGGAGTGTTTAGGTTAGGGAACCACAGAAATTTGAATTCAACTGCAATATCTGTGAACTCTGTTGCCGTTATGGATACGGTTAGGTTAGGGTTAGGGTTAGTGTTAGGGTTTCACATAGGGTTAGGGTTAGGCTTTTGCCTAGGTTTAGGGTTAGGTTTAGGGTTAGGGTTTCAGCTAGAGTAGGGTTGTGGTTTTGCCTAGGGTTCGGGTTATGTTTAGGCTTAGGTTTTCGCCGATGGTCGAGGTTAGGATTAGGGTTAGATTTTTGCCTGTGGTTAGGGTTAGTTTTAGGGTTTGGGTTTTGCCTAGAGTTCGCGCTAATTTTAGAATTTGTGTTTTGCCTAGGGTAAGTGATAGGGTTAGGGTTTCACCTAGGGTTAGGTTTTGGGTTAGGCTTAGGGTTTCAGCTACGTTTAGGGTTAGGTTTATGCTTTCAGCTGGGGTTAGGGTTAGGGTTAGGGTTTCGCTTTGTGTTAGCATTAGGGGTAGGGTTAGGTTTTCGCCTCAGGTGATGTTTAGGGTTAGGTTTAGATTTTCAGCTAGTGTTAGGATTAGGTTTAGGGTTTCAGCTAAGGTTAGGGTTTCGTCTAGGGTTAGGGTTAGGTTTATGGTTGGGGTTTCGCCTAGGTTTAGGTTTAGGGTTAGGGTTAGTGTTTTGCCTAGGCTTATATTGTGGGTTAGGGTTAGAGTTTCGCCTAGGGTTAGAGTTAGTGTTAGGGTTAGGATATCACCTAGATTTACGGTAAGGTTTATGGTTAGTATTTCGTCTATGATTAGGGATAGGTTTAGGGTTATGGTTTAATCTAGGGTTAGGGTTAGATTTAGGGTTAGGGTTTTGGGTAGGGTTAGGGTTAGTGTTTCTGCTAGGGATAGGGTTAGCTTTAGGGTTAGGGTTACGTTTAGGTTTAGGGTTAAGGGTGAGGGCCTAAATTATGGTTACGTTTCTTTTATCGCTAGGGTTGTGCTTCAGAATGGGATGTGTGCCAGTTGGAGGCTTGCACTTAGGTCACCATAAATATTTGAAAATAAGTATAGTGTTTGAATGCAGTTCCTCAGAATAGGGTTAGTGTTCGGATTCATGTTCAGGAAAGGATTATTGTTAGGGTTATTGTTACATCTAGGGTTAGGTTTCGGGTTAGGGTTAGGGTTACATCTATGGTTAGGGTTAGTTTTAGGGATAGTTTTTCTCCTAGGATTAGGGATAGTGTTAGGATTAGGGTTTTTGGCTACGGTTAGTGTTAGGTTCAGGGTTACAGCTACTGTTAGGGTTAGGGTTACGTTTTTGCCTAGGGAGTGGGTTAGGGTTAGGGTTAGGCTTTTGCCCAGGGTAGGGTTAAGCTTAGGGTTTGGGTTTTGACTAGGGTTAGGTTTAGGGTTAGGGTTAGGATTTTGCCTAGGGTATGGGTTAGGGTTAGGGTTAGGATTTCAGCTAGGGTTGGGTTACCGTTTCACCTAGGGTTAGGGTTAGGGTTAGGTTTAGGGTTTCTCCTAGGGATAAGGTTAGGGTTAGGGTTAGGGTTAGGGTTTTGCCTACGGTTAGGTTTATGTTTAGGGTTAGGCTTTCACCTGGGGTTACAGTTATGTTTAGGGTTAGGGTTAGGGTTTGGGTTAAATTTTTACCTAGGGTTATGGTTAGGGTTTCACCTAGGGTTAGGGTTAGTTTTACAGTTTCAGCTAGGGTTAGCGTTAGGTTTAGGGTTTCACCTAGGTTTAGGATTTGGTTTAGGGTTAGGGTTTCACCTACGTTTATGTTTAGGGTTAGGGTTAGGGTTTTCCTAGGGTTAGGGTTAGGGTTAGGTTTTCACCTAGGGTGAGGGTTACGGTTAGGGTTAGGGTTTTGCCTAGGTTTAGGGTTAGGTTTTCACCTAGGGTCAGGTTTACGGTTAGCATTAGGGTTTTGGCTATGTTTAGGGTTATTGTTAGGGTTACGGTTTCGCCTAGGTTGATGGTTAGGTTTAGGGTTAGAGTTTCAGCTAGGGTTAGGGTAGATCTAGGGTTAGGGTTAGCATTAGGGTTATGTTTCGTAGTAGTGTTTTGATTGTAATCAGGGAAGGGCTCTGTGGTACGGGGAGTGTTTAAGTAAGGGGCCCACAGAAAGTTGAATTCAACTGCAATACCTGTGTACAGTGTTGCCGTTTATGGAAAGGGTTAGGGTTACGGTTAAGGCTGAGAGCGAGGGTTAGGATTGTTTACAGTTAGTGTTTGGGCTTTCCTCAGGTATAGGATATGTGCATCTGGGAGGTTGAATTTTAGGGCACCATACTCATTTGCATTCTCCTACAGTGTCTGAGTGCAGTCTCTCAGATTAGCATTAGTGTTTTGGTAAGATATATGGGTAAGTTAAGGATGAGGTTTTGGGTAAGGTTTTGGGCTAGGTTTACGGTTAGTGTAGGGTTACGGCTAGGTTTAGGGTTAGATTTCGTGTTAGTTTTATGATAGTAATCAGGGAAGGGATCTATGAAACATGGAGTCTTAAAATTAGGGAATCATACAAATTGGATTTCAACTGCAATGTCTGAATACAATGTCTTAAGTTATGGTTATGGTTAGGGTTAGGGTTAAGGGTGAGAGCCAATATTATGTTTACCTTCTTTTCATTGATAGGGTTGTGCTTCAGAATGGGATATGTGCCACTTGGAGTGTTGCACTTAGGGCACCATAAATATTTGAAAATAACTGCAGTGTTTGAGGGCAGTGTCTCAGACTAATGTTAGTGTTCATATTAGGGTTTGGGATAGGTGTATAGTTAGGGTACTTGTTTTGGCTAGGGTTAGGTTTAGGCTTAGGTTTCGGGTTTCATCTAGGGTTAGGATTAGGGTTAGGGTTAGGGTTTCTCTTAGGGTTAGGATTAAAATTATGCTTAGGTTTTCGTCTAGGGTTAGGGTTAGGTTTAGTGTTTCAGCTAAGGTTGGGGTTAGGGTTAGGGTTTCTCCTAGGTTTAGGGTTAGGTTTAGGGTTAGGGTTTCCTCTAGATTTATGGTTAGGTTTAGGGTTTCAGCTAAGTTTGGGGTTTGGGTGAGGATTTCACCTAGGGTTCGGGTTAGGTTTTCACCTAGAATGAGGGTTATGGTAAGGGTTAGAGTTGCAGCTAGTGTTAGTGTTAGGGTTACGTTTAGGGTTTCACCTAGAGTTTGGGTAATGTTTAGGGTTAGGGTTTTGGATAGGGTTAGGGTTAGGGTTAGGTTTAGGGTTTCAGGTAGGTTTGGGGTTAGGTTTTGAGACAGCACTATTCCCTGTATACCTCTTTACCAAATATTCATTGGCTTTTGCTTTACAAGCAATTGACATTTCGTCTTTCACCTAACACACTGAATGAAGCTACAGAGTTGTGTGTCACTGTGAGTGAAATCCAGGCAAGAGTAGGACAGGCACACTGAAATCTGGTGGCCCTCTTGGCAAATGTGTTCAAGCCTAGAGCTTTGTGTCCGGCTTGTTCAGTGGATCTTTTCCGGCAAATTTCAACTGTGCCCAGGATGTCTTTTCCCGCATTAGGCGAAAACCAGAACAATGACTGAAAACCCGTGTTGGCCAAGGTGGGGGAGGGCCCTAAATGTTCCCCCTTGTGAAACAAGTTGAGTGCAAGTATCCCTTCAATGAATAATCATTTCCATTTGCTCTACAAGCAGGTTGTGTCCTTCCTTCTCTCCAATATGTACAATACCTGTCAGGGATATCTGAGCTTGTCTGGGATACCCTGTGGGGAACAAAGGTGGGATAGTGTGAACTACTTCATTTCTGCCTCGGTAGTCAACGCCCTGAAGGTCTGTGTTCTTGCTGGCGTGTTTCAGTTGTTCTGCAGCATTCGACTTTCCGCCTAAGGCCTCTTCCCTTGTCAGGCGAAAAACATATCCGTCTCTCTAAACCCGTGTTGGCCAATGCTGGGAAGGAGACATAATGCTCCATTTAAAACAAACAGTATTACCTATCCAACCATCCAACAAATTCTCATTGTATTTTGCTTTACAAGCAATTGACATGCGTTCTTACCCCTAACACACTGAGTGTAGCAACAGATTCATCTGCCACTGTGAGTGAAATCAGGTCAAGAATGGGAGAGGCAAACTGAAATCTGGTGCCCCTCTGCCCAAGAAGTGCTCAAGCCTAGTGATTTATGTCCTGCTGGTTCAGTGCACGCTTTTCAGCAACATTCATCTTCGCACAAGATGTGTTTTTGCGCTTAGGCGAAAAACAGTACTATCTCTGAAAACCCGTGTTGGCCAAGAGTGGGAAGGGCAAAAATGTTCCCCCTTGTGAAACAACTTGGGTGTAAGCATCCCTTCAACATATCATCGTTACTTTTATCTACAAGCAAGTTCTTGATCTTCCTTCTTTCAAATACGTTACATTGCCAGTCAGTGATATCTCAGCTTGTGTGTGATACGCTGTGAGGAACACGCATGGGGAAGTGCAAACTACTTCACTTCTGCCCAGGAAGCCAACACTCTGAATGTCTGTGTTCTTCCTTGTTGTTTCATTTGTACCGCAATAGTCAAGTTTCTGCACAAGGCCGTTTCCCGTGTCAGATGAAAAACACATCCTTCTCCCTAAACATGAGTTGGCCAAAGCTGGCAAGGAGAAGTGATATTCCCTTTTGAGAAAAGAGTATTCTCTGTACACCCCTTGAACAAACGTTCATTGAATTTTGCTTTACAAGCAATTGACATTTGGTATTACCCATAACACACTGAATTCAGCTACAGAGTTCTCTGACACTGGGAGTGAAAGCCAGTCAAGAATGGGACAGGCACACTGAAATCTGGTGGCCATCTGCCCGAAAGTGTTCAAGCCTTTTACTTTCTGTCCTTTTGGTCAGTGCACCTTTTTCCGAGTAATGCCAATGTGGACAAAATGTGTTTCCCGCATTAGGTGAAAAACAGATCTATGACTGAAAACCCGTGATGGCCAAGACTGAGAGGGGCCAAAAATGTTCCCCCTTGTGAAACAAGTTTAGCGCAAGCATCCCTTCAAGGAATAATCGTTTCCTTTTGCTCTACAAGCAGGTTCATGTCCTTCCTTCTTTCCAATACGTACAATACTTGTCAGTGATATGTGAGCTTGTCTATGATACCCTGTGAGGAACAAACGCGGGGTAGTGCAAACTACTTCATTTCTGCCTAGGGAGTCAACACTCTCATTGTCTGTGTTCCTGCTTGTGTGTTTCAGTTGTACTGCAGCATTCAACTTTCCACCTAAGGACTTTTCCCATGTCAGGTGAAAAACTTATCTGTCTGTGTAAACCCGTGTTGACCAAAGCTGGCAAGGAGATATAATACTCCTTTTGAGAAAACAGTATTCTCTGTACATGCCTTGAACAGATATTCATTTGATTTTGCTTTACAAGCTATTGGCATTTTTTCTCACCCCTAACACACTGAAGGCAGCTACATAGTAGTCTGACTCTATGGGTAAAATCCTATAAATAATATGACAGGCACATTGATATCTGGTGCCCCTGTGCCTAAGAACTGTTCAAGCCTAGTACCTTTTGTCCTACTGTTTCAGTGCATCTAATTCAGCAAAATTCAACTTTGCGCAAGATGTGTTTTCCCACATTAGGTGAAAAGCGGAACTATCTCTGAAAACGGGTGTTGGCCAAGACTGGGAATGGCAAACAATTTTCCCCCATGAGAAACAACTTCCCTGCAAACAAGCTTCAACAAATCATCATTTCTTTTTCCTCTGCAAGCAGATTCATGTTCTTCATCCTTTCCATTACATACAATATCAGTAAGTGATATCTGACCTTGTCTGTGAAACACTGTGAGGAACAACCTTGGGGTAGTGACAACTTGTTCATTTCTGCTTAGGAACATTACACGCTGAATGTCTATGTCCCTGCTTGCATATTAAAGGCTGTACCACAACATTCACCATTCCACTCACGGCCTTTTCCCTTGTCAGGTGAAAAACATATCCACCTCTGTAAACCCATGCTGGCCAAAGCTGGCAAGGAGAAATAATGCTCCCTTTAGAGAAAACAGTATTACCTATACACCCCTTCAACAAATGCTCATTGGATTTTTCTTTACAAGCAATGGACATGTGTTCTTACCCCTAACACACTGAATGCAGCTACAGATTTGTCTGACACTGTGAGTGAAATCCAGTGAAGAATAGGAGAGGCATCCTGAAATCTGGTGACCCTATGCCCAAGAAGTTTTCTAGACTACTGCTTTCAGTCCTGCTGGTTCAGTGCACGTTTTTCTGCAAAATTCATCTCTGCGCAAGATGTGTTTTCCCGCATTAGGCGAAAAACAGAACTATGTGTGAAAACTGGTGTTGGCCAAGACTGGGAAGGGCAAATAATGTTCAGCCTTGTAAGACAACTTTGGTCCAAGCATCCCTTCAACAAGTCATCATTCCTCTTTGCTCTACCAGCAGGTTCATGTTCTTCCTTCTTTCCAATATGAACAATGACAGTCAGTGATATCTGAGCTTGTCTGTGATACCCTGAGAGGAAAAAGCATGGGGAAGTGAAAACTACTTCATTTCTACCTTGGGAGTCCACAGGCTGAAAGTCTGTGTTCTTGCTTCCGTGTTTCAGTTGAACCACAACATTCAACTTTCTGCACAAGGCAGTTTCCCGTGTCAGGCGAAAAACATATCCATCTCAGTAAACCCGTGTTGGCCAACACTGGCAAGGAGAAATGACACTCCCTTTTGAGAAAACAGTATTCACTGTACACCCTTTGAATAAATGTTCATTGGATTTTGCTTTACAAGCTATTGCTATTTTTTTCTCACCCCTAACGCACTGAATGCAGTTACATATTAGTGTGACTCTCTGGGTAAAATCCTGTAAAGAATTGATGGGCACATTGAAATCTGTTGCCCCTGTGACTAAGAACTGTTCAAGCCTAGTGCCTTTTGTCCTGCTGGTTGAGTGCATATTTTTCAGCAAAACTCAACTTTTCGCATGATGTGTTTTCCCAGACTAGGCAAAAAACAGAACTATCTCTGAAAACATGTATAGGCCAAGACTGGTAGGGGCAAGTAATTTTTGCCCTTGAGAAAAAACAACTTTCATGCAAACATGCATTCAACAAAACATCCTAACTTTTTGCTCTACAAGCAGGTTCATGTCCTATCTTCTTTCCAATACGTAAACTTCCAATCAGTGACATCGGAGCTTGTCTGTGATACAGGCTGAAAGTCCTTGTTCTTCCTTGTGTGTTTCAGTTGAACCACAACATTCAACTTTCCGCACGAGAAATTTTTCCATGTCAGGCAAAAAACATATCTGTCTCTGTAAACCCGTGTTGGCCAACACTGGCAAGGAGAAATGATACTCCCTTTTGAGAAAACAGTATTCCCTGCACACCCCTTGAACAAATGTTCATGGGATTTTGCTTAACAAGCAATTGACATTTGGTCTTACTCCTAACACATTGCATCCAGCTACAGAGTTCTCTGACACTGTGAGTGAAATCCAGTCAAGAATGGGACAGGCATACTGAATCTGGTGGCCCTCTGCCCAAAAGTGCTCAAGCCTAGTGCTTTCTGTCCTGCTGGTTCAGTGCACCTTTTTCCGAATAATGCAACTGTGCGCAAGATGTGTTTCCCGCATTAGGTGAAAAACAGAACTATGGCTGAAAACCCGTGTTGGCCAAGACTGGGAAGGGCAAAAAATGTTCCCCCCTTGTGAAACAACTTTAGTGCAAGCATCCCTTCAACTAATAATCATTTCCCTTTGCTCTACCATCAGGTTCATGTCCTTTCTTCTTTCCAGTACCTACAATACCTGTCAGTGATATCTGAGCTTGTCTGTCATACCCTGTGAGGAAAAAACGTGGGGTAGTGAGACCTACTTCATTTCTGCCTAGGAAGTCAATACTCTGAATGTCTGTGTTCTTGCTTGCATGTTTTAATTGTACTGCAACACTCAATATTCTGCCCAAGGCCATTTCCCATGTCAGACGAAAAACATTTCCGTCTCTCTGAACCCGAGTTGGCCAACAGTGGCAAGGAGAAATAATTCTCCCTTTTGATAAAAGAGTATTCCCTGAACACCACTTGAACAAACGTTCATTGGATTTTGCTTTACAAGCTACTGACATTTTTTCTCAACCCTAACACACTGAATGCACTATATATTATTCTGAGTCTATGGGTAAAATCCTGTAAAGAATATGACAGGCACACTGAACTATGGTGCCCCTGTGCCTAAGAACTGATCAAGCCTTGTTATTTCTGTCGTGGTGGTTCAGCGCACCTTTTTCCCCAAAATTCAACTGTGCGCAAGATGTGTTTAGAGAGATGGATGTTTTTCGTCTGACACGGGAAACGGTCCTGTGCAGAAAGTTGAATGTTGTGGTACAAATGAAACACGCAAGCAAGAAGAGAGACATTCAGAGTATTGAATTCCTACCAGAAATGAAGTAGATCTCACTACCCTTCATTTGTTCCTCACAGGGTATCACGGAGAAGCTCAGATATCACTTTCAGGTATTGTACGTATATGAAAGAAGGAAGAAGATAAACCTGCTTGTAGAGCAAAAGTTAATGATTATTCGTTGAATGGATGGTTTCACCAAAATTGTTTTACAAGGATGAACATTATTTGCCCTTCCCAGTCTTGGCCAACACAGGTTTTCAGACATAGTTCTGTTTTTAACCTAATGCGGGTAAACACGTCTTCCGCAGAGTTGAATTTTGCGGAAAAGGATGTACTGAAGCAGCAGGACAGAAGCCACTAGGCTTGAACACTTCTTGGGCATCGGGTCACCAGATTTCAGTGTGCCTCTCCTATTCTTGACTGGATTTCACTCACAGTGTCAGAAAAATATGTTGCTACATTCAGTGGGTTAGGGGTAAGAGCACATGTCAATTGCTTGTAGAGACATGTCCAATGAGAATTTGTTGAATGGGTGTATAGGTAATACTGTCTTCTTTAAAAGGAGCATGATTTCTCCTTGCCAGCGTTGGCCAACCCGGGTTTACAGAGGTGGATATATTTTTCACCTGACACTGGAAAAGCCTGTGTGCAGGCAGATGAATATTGTGGTACAACCTGAAATACACTAGCAGGAGCACAGATATTCAGCCTGTGAACTTGCTAGGCCAAACTGAAAAAGTTGTCACTACCACACGGTTTTTCCTCACAGGGTTTCACAGACAAACTCTGTTATCACTTACTGGTATTTTACGTAATGGAAAGGAGGAAGAACATGAACCAGCTTGTAGAGAAAAAAGTAGTGATGATTTGTTGAATGCATGTGGGGACGAAAGTTGTTTCTCAAGAGGGAAAAGTATTTGCCCTTCCCAGTCTTGGCCAACACAGGTTTTCAGAGATAGTTCTGTTTTTCACCTAATGTGGGAAAACATACCCCGCACACAGTTGAATTTTGCTGAAAAACATGCAGTGAACAAGGAGGACAGAAAGCACTAGGCGTGAACACTATTGGGCAAAGGGCAACCAGATTTCAGTGTGACTGTCCTAGTCTTGACTGGATTTCACTCTTGTCAGACAACTCTGTAGCTGCATTCACTGTGTTAGGGGTAAGAACAAATGCCAATTGCTTGTAAAACAAAATCCAATGAACATTTGTTCAAGGGGTGTACAGGGAATACTGTTTTCCCAAAAGGGACTATCATTTCTCCTTGCCTGCATTGGGCAACATGGATGTACAGAGACGGATATGTTTATCACCTGACACGGGAAAAGGTCTTGTGCGGAAAGTTGAATGTTGTGGTTCAACTAAAATACACAAGCCAGATCACAGACATTCACCCTGTAGACTCCGTAGGCAGAAATGAAGTAGTTTGCACTTCCCCACAATTGTTCCTCACAGGGTATCACAGACAAGCTCAGATATCACTGACTGGCATTGTACGTTTGGAAAGACGGAAGAACATGAACCTGCTGTTAGAGCAGAAAGTAATGATGATTTGTTGAAGGGAGCTTGCACCAAAGACGTTCTACAAGGTTGAACATTATTTGTCCTTCCCAGTCATGGGCAGCACAGGCTTTCTGCGACAGTTCTGTTTTTCACCTAATGTGGGAAAATACATCTTGTGCACAGATGAATTTTGCGGAAAAGCGTGAACTGAACCAGCAGGACAGAAGCCCCTAGGCTTGACACTTCTTGGGCAGAGGGGAACCAGATTTCACTGTGCCTCTCCTATTCTTGACGGGATTTCACTCACAGTGTCAGACAAATCTGTAG
>VMDO01034858.1:0-16594 GCA_007922755.1 Pedetes capensis
AAAAAAAAAAAAAAACCCTCCAAAGTATCATTACTTCAAAGAAGTAAAAATCTGAAGTGGTTTTAATATGTAAAGTAGGTTAATTATTTTTATTATCTTGGTTCATGACAAATTGAGATTGAGAATTTGATTTGCCAAGACTAGGTTTTAACTATTGTTATAAAAGCTCTATTCTGAAGTGGTAAAATAGGATAATAAAAGTTCTATTCTGAAATAATAAAATAGGATAATAGGCAAAAAGGACTATTCTATATATAGCATGAAATATATGATTTTTTTTTTACACATAGCATAGATAGATACTTTATCCTGAGGCAAATGACCATTCCAGAACTACACACGCACCACAGATATACAAAGAAATACAAACACAGGGACAGAATGAATCCTGCTAAGAATTGTCTCATCTTTGCAACGTTGTAATTCCATGATTCAAATATTCTGCATAAGTATTAGGTTCATGTTTTAAATCTTATAGCAGAACTCTGAATTTTAAGTTCCTCTCTATCAATTTATTCCTTCACCAGAATGCAAGTACTACACTCTCTTGAATTTCTGTAGAAAATACTATATTTGACCAGGCACAGCGGCACACAACTATAATCCCACTGATTCGGGAGGTGGAGCCAGGATGGCAACAAGTTTAAGGCCAGAGGGAGCCTATGCAACTTTGTGAGACCTGTCTCAAAATAAAATATAAAAAAATGGCTGGGGCTGCAGCTCCATGGTAGAGCACTTGTCTAGCATGCACAAGGCTCTGGGTTCAACCTCCCAGGACTGGGGGTCAGGAGGATACCAAAGAACAGTCAGTAAGTGGAGAAATACGCTTCAATAAAAGTTGTCAACTTTCCCAATATGATCTACACAATCCCAACCAAAACCTCAGCCAGGTTTTTTTTTTTTTTTTTTCCCCTAGATGTCATCAAGTTTTTTCTAAAATTTACATGAAAAGTCAAGAAATAAGAAATAGTCAAACCATTCTGAAAAAGAACCCAAACTGCAGGATTAATATGACCTAAGACTTACCGTAATAGTTAAGCCTGTGGTATTGGTGAAAGGATATATTACACAGATCAATGCAACAGAGAGCAAAGACATGGGTCTTCACAAATATAGTTACCGAAATTTTTACAAAGGTGAAAAGGTAGTTTTATAGAAAAAGGATCGTCTTTTAAAGAAATTCAAAACAAATCCTAACAATAAATATCAGAACATGACTGCATTCATTTGCAACTGTACATCACAAAACAAACTTTAATGTACATACACTTAAAAAAAGGAAAAAGTCAACCATGCTGTGAGGCTCTCAGAATGGAATGGAGATTGCGAAAAATGAATCTAACTTCATTATAAATATATGATATGACTTCACTGAAAGAGGCTGGGAGAAAACAGACGACCTAAGCAACGTTGGAAAAGGGTGTTTTGTGTGGCAACTTTAAGAATAAAGATGAAAGGAACTGCACATAAACACCAGTTGATAAGTCTGTATGTCACAATTCTGAAACTGCTTTACTGGGGATACGAACTATGTAAATGGATGGTGGATGGATGGAGTCTGACATCCCACTGTTAGTGAGGGAAGTGAGATGAGCAAGAAGGCAAGACAAGGATGAACCACGGTACTGGACCAGAAGTGGAGATAGCAGCCGACTTGTACATTATTTAGATCTTAATAAAACTCCAGTCTTAGTCATTACTTCATCTGCCCCAGCCACCTTCTAAATTTTTTAAAAGGTTGGTTTACAAGTGGTTGAGTGCTTACCTAGTATGCTTGAGGCTGAGTTAGACCCCAGCACCCCAAAAGTAAAATAAGGTGTACTGTAAGACAAATGTTAGCCACTGTTACTAAAAATCAGCTGGTGTTTAGATGGTATAACAATGTTCACTATTTAAACAAATCTGGTGATAAATGCTGCTGTCAACTGCATTGCTGAGATGTAATTCATACACCATATAATTTAACCATTTAAAGTAAATAACTCTTATGACTTTCAGTTTATTCACAGAACTGTGCACATCAATTTTAGCACATCTTCATTCCTTTGAAAAGAAACACCATAACCTTTAGCTATCATCCTCTTATTCCCTTGTGCCTCCCAGCCCAAAACATCCACTCATCTACCTTCTGTCTCTATAGGTTTGCTGGGTCTGGGCCACATGTAGTGGCACATGGCCTATAATCCCAATGACTTGGGAGGTGGAGGTCTCAAAACAAAACCAACTAAGCAGATAAAAAAGATGGGGGTGCCTCAGTCATGGAGCACATGCCTAACATGCACTAGGCCCTGGGTTCAACCTCTAGTACTACAAAACAAAAAACAAAAAACAAAAACACGTACTCTGAATATTTCACACAAATGAAATCATGTACTATGCAACCTTTTGTGTTTGAATTCTTTCACTTAACAGGTTTCTAAGGTTCATCCCTGCTGCAGCATGTATCAGTACATCATTTGAATGCTTTATTATACTTAGAATAGATACCAGGATATAGGTCTCCTTCATAATCCTGTATGAAGATGTTTCATTACAAAGTAAAATTTAAAAGTCCCCAAATCAATCCCCCATATGTCTTTCAGCTTGCCCCATGCTGTGATGCTGAAAGCTATGTCACCAGTATTTCCGATAACAGCAGGGCCACCCATGGTGGACAGGTTTCAGCTGAGCTTCCAGACTAAGACAGACTAGGGAGAAGGACCTGGCAGGGCACTCCTGAAACAATTAGCCATTGAAAACCCTATGAGTAGCAGAGAAGTAATGTCAAGTATAGCTCAGGAAAATGAGCACCCCCAGGCTGGAAGGCATTCAAGAAAGGACTGGGGAAGAGCTGCCTCCTCAAAGTAGAGCTGACTTTAATAATGGGAACAGAGTAAAGCCCCTGGGACCTCCTTTTGCTGATATGACTAAAAATGAGAAAAAACAGTGTATGCAAAACTGGGCTTAAACATAGAAAGACTGTGTGCATGGCACAGTGTTGGGCAGTGTTTTGTTCTGTTGAGTCACTGTGAGTCAGATCCAACTTGACAATAAATCAAACAATATCTAAAGATTTTTTTTTACAATGTGCACATATTTAGACTAAAGGACCTTACTGGATCCATGAGTTTATAAAACAAAAACAAGTTTTGTGAGAACTGACCAGTGAGAAATGATTTAAGAAACTAGATCTAAGTATTTTGTTCTCATTATTGTAAATCCCACTGATTAAATCTGTTTCCTTCTCATTGTCCTCTGCTCTGAGCAACTTAAACCGTTCATTCTTTTTCTAACTCAAGAATACAGTTTGATGACTAAATTCGAAAGAAAAACATGGATCTGGTTTAAGACTGTACACCATAGTCCTAAATGAAATTAATACACCCCACAAGAGAAAATAAGGATAAAATGTAACACTGCTATTTTAGTTCAAAGTGTATCTATTCTCACATTCCACATAGGCAGGGTTTATTCATCCATACAATACAGGTTGGATTATGTCATCTTTGAGGTCTCTCCCATCTATAAGAGATTTCTCTTTAATCTTTTTGAAAACAGGCATAAAGAGCCTAAGGCTGAACAGAAGCTTATCATCCATCTAGGCTTAGACTTCTGATTCATCCCTGCATTCACTGGAGATACAGAGATAAATCAGCTTCAGCTCTGACCTCACAGTTCCCTATGAGGGAAGAAGGACATGAGGGGTAAGACACCTGACAGTGCTGTAGATAGAGGGCAAAGGGAAGGCAGGTGGTAAGGGAATTAGAAACCTTGTTCTTTCTTTCAAGCCCTTCACATGTCTGTCAATATGCTAATGCAAAGCAGTCCACATTAGATCTCACCTACCTATGTTCTCACAATGACTTCTAGAAATGATGTTTTCATTTTCACTTGGAGCCAGAGATAAACAATTAATCAATAATAATTAAACTTCACTTTTCTCCTTTGTAACATAAGCTACACAAACATACAGAGAAAATGGGGGCAAAATTACTTTACAGTGCTCTATGTTATTAATCACAAACCCTCCCTGGATCAAATACAAATGAACTACATTTTATGTACTTTTTCCTTTTGCGACTAAAGATCCTTCTATGAGATGACCACTACCAGGTTGGTTTCAGCCAGTATGAGTTTCTCATTTTGTCACGTGTGTCATAAATTCAAACAGCTTACTCTATGCTGTATTTTTAGCGTAAAATGGAACTTTCATTTCCCGTGTGTTATTGAAGGGGAACACAATGTCCACGGCAAGCGAACAATTCTGTGTGAGGTTGATAACTATCTGGGGCTCCAAGGGATTCTGTATCCCCAGTAAAATCAAAGAGCAAGAAATTCAAATAGACGTATTTCTTGAGGAATTAAGAAAACAGGTTGGATATAGTATTTGAAAATCTATCAAAAATACTCCTAAACTGTGGGTTTTTATTCTAAAACATTATCCATTTAGAGCATCTGGAGAGTGTGAAAATTTCATCAGGCCACAGGAAGCACAATCTGAATTTGGTTCAGGGATAATTCTACACTAGAAGAAAAGACTAGGTACAATTAGGCTAAAACAAAAATGTCTGGTCCCCTAAACATAATTACCATCCTAATAAAAACTGAAGAGATCTGGACAAAAATATTATTGGCATTGTCCTCATGAGCTTAATTAAATCAATTAAGAAAATGTGCACTATTTAAATTTCCTGTCAGTGTGATGCTACCAGAATGCAAGTAAGTATCAAAATCTCTGGATCCTTGATGGCCACCTCTGGAATACTTCCTCATTTCTAATGTGACCCAGCCAGAATATTCTAAGAAATCAACATGACCCTAGTAAAAACTATGTAAACAGAGGAGAGAGGTATTACAAAAGAGTAGCATCTGATGATACTGGCTTAAAGAATGGGTACAATGTGGATGAAGAGATTGGGGGTGAACTGGGAAAGGAAACAGAAGATAAAGTGATCCAAGCTGAAAGAAAAACCTCAGAGAAAAACCATTTCCCAACAAACACCAAGCAGTAAGAAACAATAATTTGGTTTGGCTGAATATTAAGCTCATGAATGAGAAATAAGGTTGCAAAGTTGGGCTAACTGAAGCTAACTTACAAAGGGGCTTCAACAACAAGCTGAAGAATACCAATTCCACCCTTAGTACAAAGGCTGTATGGCAAAACAAAGACCTTGAGAGACAGGATTTAGAAAGATTTATGTGGTGTTTGGGCAAAATAGATTTGAGGAAGGCAAAACTGGAGATGGAGGCAACTAGATTTAAACTATTTTAATTGTCTTATAAAAAATGATGCTGGCCTAACCTAGGTTAGTGACAATGAGGACAGGTAAGAAAGTAGAGATATACAAGATATTTTAATCACAGAAGTAGAATAACTCTTCAAGTATGGAAGACAAATAAAAATTAAGGCAAAAATATTGCAATTTATTAAAAAAAGAAAATGTTACTATCCTCTCTATATAACGAAAAAGATCCATAACCTTATAGAGGTTCAAACAGCCACGCAGATAAAGAAATACAAATAGCCTTTAAATATATGAAAACATATTCAATATTGCTCACAGTAAAACAGATATAAATTAACATTACATTAAGACACTGTTTCTCGGCCGGGAGCAGTGGCGCATGCCTGTAATCCCAGGGACTCGGGAGGCAGAGGCAGGAGGATTGCAGGTTTGAGACCAGAGGCAGTCTGCATAACTTAGCGAGACCCTGTCTCAAAAAGTAAAAAAATGGGCTAAGGGTGCAGCTCAGTAGTCCAGCACTTGCAGAGCTCTCAGACATTGCTGGCTGAAATGCAAAATGGTATGCCCCTTTGGTGGGAATATCATAAAATGCAGCAGTTACTTTCAGTAATTTAATCCAAAGATACCCTGGCAAAGAATATGAAAAGATAATATAAATAAGCCTATTAACTGCAGCTGTATTTGTGAAAACAAAATGCCTGAAAACTATTCAAGAGTACAAAAATAGGGTTTGACTGAATAAATTATTGTCCAATCCCACAATGGAATACCATGCAGTTTTGAAAAGGAATAAGGATCACTTCTATGTATTGCTATAGTGAGATCTCCAGAATATACTGAGTTAAAAAGAAACAAATGTACTAAAATAGTGCCATTTCTCAAAGCATTTGTAAGTGTCTGTGATGGGGAAATGAAGAGCAAAGGGGATGAATGTATTTACACAATTGTTTATACCCTTAGAAAAATGGAAAGCAAAGCCAAGAAAAAATGTTACCAACTGCAGGAAGACACAAGTACAATGGACAAAGAATGAAGCTAGACTTCATTGAATATAGCCTGCTTTGTGGAATTAATTTTTGAACCACATAAATGTTCTATGTAATTGTAAAACCAAATTAAATTAAAATGAAAAAAATCTCAATGTAAAAACGTCAGATTAAAAAAAAATGGCCCAACAACATTAAATTGGTAACCTAACACAGGGAAGAGATTTCTGTTTTCAGCTGTCACACTGGCATATGAGCATACTTAGTGCTTAAAATGGTCTTTAAATATTATTTCCCACTAACAGAAACCAGGACTTCTTGAAGGAACACAGCTGACTTTAGGTCTGGAAAAGGAAAAATACAAGCTGAAGCATCTTAGTTTTGCTGGCTTCTGTGATTCTATAAACAATGCTAGGGTCATATCAAAAAGACTTAGGAGTCACTTCCAAAAAAAACCATTATTTTGTTAGGGCATTGATCAGTTACAGTAATTCTTTGGTATAGAAGTATCAGTTTATTTAAGACCTATGTATACTGAAATTCTTTATAAAAATGTCAGTAGATGAATAAATTATATCTAAAAATGCTGTGAATGTTCCATTAATATACAACTTTTCTTACTATATGATCTGTAAAATGTAAACTTATAAATGTAAATTAAGAATCTAGAACATGGAAGCACAATGTAAAAATGGAAAATATTATCCCTAGCCTCATGAAGCTTTCAGTCAAGTGGAAAACACAGGCAATTCAAAATAGAGAAAGGTCATGGAGGGAAGTAACAGGGTGCTAAGGGGACACAACAGAACTAACCTAGATTTAGTTGGTCTGAGTGGTATCTAAACTGAGATCCAGGGGACATGAGGAATTTTTGTATGTTTGCTTGTTTGTTGGGAATGGAGGGTAAAGAGCAGAAAAAGGGAGCAAGAGCAAAATGAGCTAGAGTCCAGCTCACTGAGAAGCAAAAAGAACTATGGGTGGCTGGTGAGGAACATGAGGGGAAGGGTAAAAGAGGAGGCTGAAGAGAGAAGCAGGAACCAAAATCTAAAGATCTTGTTGAGGACTCTCAATTTTATCTTCAAGTGAAGAAATTTCAGTGGAGAAATTCCATAATTAAATCTGTCAACAGTATCCATACTTGATAGATATAGGGAATGATAAAGAGGCAAAGAGGCCAGTTAGTTAGAAGGCTGCTACAGAAATCCAGGTGGGACACTGGGGTGGACACATGTATTCACTTAAGAAACACTTGCTATTTAAGAGGTATTCAGGAAGTAGAATCAATGGTCTTTACTGGGTGGAGGGAGTATGCAAAGGAGAAGATAAGAAATTAAAGATAATGTACAGGTGTCTGTCTTAATTAAGCAAATACATATTGGGTGACATATAATTAAGTTAGCTTTCTTTCACTATGACAAATATGTTATCATAGACAATCAGCTTATGAAGAGAAAAGGTTTATTTTGGCTCATAGTTTTAGTCCACAATTAGTTGGTCGTGTTGTTTTCAGGTCTTTGGCAAAGCAGCACATCATGGTAAGAGCATGTAACAGAGAAACCACTCATTTCATGGCCAGGAAGAGGAAGAGACAGGGATCTCACAATCCTCTTCAACAGCACAACCTCAGTGACCTGAAGTCCTCTCACTAGGCTCTACCACTACCCAGGAGCACCACAAGCTGGGGACCAAGTTTTTAACACATGTGCCTTCGGGGTATTACAGATGCAAAATATGGCAATAAGAAATACTGGAAAAGAAGTGGATTTGGGAAGAGAAAGGGAGTAGAAGATGAGTTCAGGTAGGAATATCCTGGAAGAGATGTCATATAAGCAACTATTTCTTTCCTTCAAATATTTTAAAGAGAACAGTTTGTCAGAGCCTCCTGAAAAGGTTATCACTGGGACCTGAGACCTTAAGGAAGTGGGAGGGTAATCCATACAAACATTTGGAAGAAAAGCTTTCTAGGCAAAGGGAATTCCAAGTGAAAAAGGCCTGAGACAAATATGTTATATTTGAAATACAGCAAGGAATTGAGTGTAGTTAGAGCAGAATGCCCTCAAGTATCTTTCAGCTTGCCATACTGTGAGGGCCTGGCATGTTGTTGTGATGCTGAAAGCTGTGCTACTGGTATTACAGATATCAGCGGGGTCACCCATGGTAGACAGGTTTCAGCTGAGCTTCCAGACTAAGACTAGGGAGAAGGACCTGGCAGCCCACTTCTGAAACAATTAGACACTGAAAACCCTATCAATAGGAGAGAAACATTGTCAAATATAGTGCCGGAAAATGAGCCCCCCAGGTTGAAAGGGACTCAAATGACAACTAGCGAAGAGTGGCCTCCTCAAAGTAGAGTCTACCTTAATAATGGAAATGGACTAAAGCCCCAGGGATCTCCATTTGCTGATGTGGTATGAATCAAAATGAGGAGGAACAACTGTAAACATCTATTAATAACTGGAATGTGGAATGCAGATAGTATGAATCTAGGAAAATTACAAATCATCAAAAGGGAAATGGAGCGTATACACACAGACATTGTAGGCATCTGTGAGCTAAAATGGACTGACATGGGCCTTTTGAATCAGATAATCATACAGTCTACTATGCTGATCATGACAGATTAAAGAGAAATGGGGTTGCATTCATCATCCAAAAAGATATTTCCAGATCAGTCCTGAAGTATAATTCCGACAGTGATAGAATGATATCCATACACCTACAAGGAAGCCAGTTAATATGACTATTATTCAAATTTATGCACCCACC
The DNA here is from genome assembly GCA_007922755.1 of Pedetes capensis. NCBI lineage: Eukaryota > Metazoa > Chordata > Mammalia > Rodentia > Pedetidae > Pedetes > Pedetes capensis. The sequence continues at coordinate 8,978 of VMDO01034858.1, forward strand.
ACTAAGGCCACAAATGAAGATAGGGAAGATTTTTACCAGCTTCTATAATCTGAAATAGATTGAACATGTAATCAGGAGGTACCGATAGTTACTGGTTACTGGAACGCAAAAGTTGTAAACAAAGAAGGCAGCTCAGTAGTTGGAATATATGGCCTTGGTGTCAGAAATGGTGCTGGAGATCTCATGATAGAATTTTGTTAGACCAATGACCTTTTCATTTCAAGGACACTTTTTTTTTTTACCAGTATAAACAGCGACTATACACACAGAAATCACCAGATGGACTATACAGGAACAAAACTGACAACATTTGTGGAAAGACATGATGGAAGAGCTTAATATCAAATGTCAGAACAAGACCAGGTGTTGACTGTAGATCAAACCTGTCAACCTCTCATATGCAGGTTCAAACTGAAACTGAAGAAAATTAGAACACATGTACAAGAGCCAAAGTTTAACCCTAAGTATATCCCACCTGAGTTCAGAGACCTCCTCAAGAACAAGAACATGTATTAGACACTAATGATTGAAGACCAGATGAGTTGTGACATGATATCCAAGACATCATTCATGAAGAAAGCAAAAGGTACTAAAAAGACAGGAAAAAAAGGAAAGACCAAATTACATGTCAAAAGGGACTCAGAAACTTGTCCTTGAATGATGAGCAAAGGGCAACTAGAGAAGACAAAATCAAAAATTATAATGACAGGTGCAAAGATCTGGAGATAGAAAATCAAAAGGGAAACACATGTTCAGTTTTTCTCATGACCAAGGAATTGAAGAAAAAATTCGAGCCTCGAGTGGCAATAGTGAAGGATTCCACAGAGAAAATATTAAATGATGCAGGAAATATCACAAGAAGATGGAAGGAATGCACAAAGTTATTATATCAAAAAGAATTGGTGGATGACCAACTATTTCAAAGAGGTTGCATATGATCAGGAACCAACAGTACTGAAAGATGAAATGGAAGCTGCCTTGAAGGCACTGGCAAAACACAAGGCTCCAGGAACTGATGGAATACAATAAAGACGTTTCAACAAACAGATGCAGCACTGGAGGTGCTCACTTGTTTATGCCAAGAGATTGGGAAAACAGCTACCTGGCCAACTGACTGGAAGAGATCCATATTTGTGCCTATTCCCCAAAAAAGGGATCCAACTGAATGTGGAAATTATCAAATGATATCATTAATATCACAAGCAAGCAAAATTTTGCTAAAGATCATTCAAAAGCAACTGCAACAGCATATAGACAGGGAACTGCTGGAAAATCAAGGCAGATTCAGAAAAAGTCATGAAACCAGAGACACCACTTCCTGATGTCAGATGAATATTAGCTGAAAGCAGAGAATACCACAAAGATGTCTATGTCTTATTGACTATGCAAAGGCATTTGACTGTGTGGATGACAACAAATTATGGATAACATTGGGAAGAATGGGAATACCACTAAATTGTACTTGTGAGGAATCTGCACATGGACCAGGAGGCAGCCATTTGAACAGAACAAGGAAAAACTGCCTGGTTTAAAGTCAAGAAAGGTATGTGTCAGGGCTGTATCCGCCACCATACCTCTTAAATCTCTATGCTGAGCAAATAATCTCAGAAGCTGGACTTTATGAAGAAGACTGTGACATCATGACTGAAGAAGACTCATTAACAACCTACATGTACAATGACACAACTCTGCTGAAATTGAAGATTTGAAACATTTATTGATGAAGCTCAAACAACACAGACTTCAGTGTGGATTGTGCCTCAACGTCAACCAGACAAAAATCCTTACAACTGGGTCAGTATGCAACTTCATGACAAATGGAGAAAAGGCTGCGGTTGTCCAAAATTTTGCTTTACTTTGTTCTATAATCAACTCGCATGGAAGCAGGAATCAAGAAATCAAAAGATGCATTGCATTGGGAAAAGGTGGGGCAAAAGATCTCTTTAAAGTATTGAAAAGACATCACACTGAAGATGAAGGTGTGCCTAACCCATGCCATGGTATTTTCAGTCACATCATATGGTTGTGAAAGCTGGACAGTGAATAAGGGAGACAAGGGAAGAACTGATGCTTTTGAACTATGGTGCTGGAGACGTCTATTGAATATACCATGGACTGGCAAAAGAACCAACAGCCCTGTCCTAGAGGAAGTGCAACCAGAGTGCTCCTTGGAAGCAAGGATGGCTAGACTATAATTTATGTATTTTGGACTTCTTGTCACGATGGACCAATCCCTGTAGAAGGACATCATGTTTGGGAGAGTGGCAGGTCAACAACAAAAAAAAGGGAAGCCCTTCAACTAGATGGATTGACACAGCATTTGCAACAATGAGCTTAAACATAAAAAAGATCATGTGCCTGGCACACAATTGGGGAGTGTTTCGTTTTGTTCTAATAGGGTCACTCTGAGTTGGAGCCTACTCAACCGCACCTAACACCCACAATACAGTGATGAGTAAAGAGTAGTAAGAAGTAAAGCGAATATTCATCTGTACACATAACTTGCTACTCCTATTACCATGTTCCAAGTTTTCTCCAACCTAGTGTATATACAGAATATTATATGCTTTAAAATTTCCTGAGGTCTCAATAGTTAGGTGTTATCGAAATATAGGGATCAACAACAGAATTTCCTAAGAATCAAACTCAACCATTAACCACTAGATATTGAATACACTGGCTCAGATTTCCAATTCTGTCCAAATAGAATGTGTTGGGACCAACCTTTGTATCTAGTTTCCTAAATTTCAACCTGCACAAACACATACACAATATACCAAATTGAGAGTGGATAGTTACACTCAGGTTTTGTTTGTAACATTTTAAGTATGATCTTCAGATTAGAAGAGAGTAAAAGAATGTTAGGCAAGTATAGTAAGACTTTCCAGCTAAAGTTTCTTCCATATGCTAAGGTATAATATGAGGCAACCTAGGCGCAGAATATAGAAGACCGTTTCCCAGATTCATGCCTCCACAGAAGACATTTAGGTAGGGAACTCCATTACCTTAAGTATCTCATAGAAAATATACTCTTAGAAGATTAGATTTTGAGAGGATGTTCATATAACATACCTTAAAAAGAATAGATATTAAATATGACATGCCTTTCCTTCTCAACAAAATCATATCTGGTGATCTTGCCCCCTTCCCGGAATATTTTCCTCTTGTCCTTCATCTGTAACAGTGATTCGCAAAGCAAGGGATTCCTCCAGGATTATATATCAGATTGGTGAAAGGCTTTTCAAAATATCTCCCTCCCTAAAGACCACTACCTTTGAGTGCAAGTCACATTCTTGAGGTATACTGGGGATGACAGGAAGACAGAGTTGAGAACTGCTGATCCAAATATTCTAGGTCCCGCTAAAGCTCCTGCTTCCTCCCCAGTGATTTTTAAGCTCACAAGTTCAAAAGAACACATTTCCTAGTCCAAATGTGTATCATTTACCATTAATTTCACAAAAATAAAAAGCTTAGTGTTTTTGTTTTGTTTTTTGTGGTGCTTTGGGACTTGCATGCTACATACACTCTACCACTGGGCTGTATTCCCAGCCCTCTTTTTTATTTTGAGATGGGGTCTCTCTAAATTGTATGGGCTGCCTCTGGCCTTGAACTTATGATCTTCTTGTCTCAGCCTACAGAATTGCTGAGATTACAGGCATGCACTACAGCATTTTGTGCACTCGCGCGCGCGCGCCTCTCTCTCTCTCTCTCTCTCTCTCTCTCTCTGGTACTGGGGATCAAATGCAGGGCCTCATGCACATTATGCAAAGCACTCTACCACTGAGCTACATTCCCAGACCTTTAGTTTTTTTCTCTGTCTTATATGCTCAGTTATGATGAACAACTTATTAAAGATTCAGAGCAACCTCCTCTAAGAAAGGTACTTGAATTCCAATATACCATCATATGAAGAAAAATCTGTATTATAGGAACTAAATTTCCATTGCAAAGAATGTTTTCATAAAGAAATTTCTAACTTCCTCCTGAGATGATTACATAGAAGAAATATGTGCCTTGTCAGAGCTCAGACTCTAGTAGGGATATGACTAATTAATTGAGTTTGCCTGCAATTCTCTAATGTTAATTATCCAGAGCTGGTTAGAAATTAAACACTAAGACTGTCCCTTAAAGTCATGAATTTATTTATTGTCACAAAGAACTACTGTATAAAATTATATTTATTTTATTATTTTATATTATTTATCATTTTATATTACTTATTTGTTATATATTATATCCTAGTTTATATAAAGTTAGATGTTTTCCTGGGTGTCTACAATCAAGTCATTTTTTCTTGGGAATACAGCACAGCCAGCATACAACAGAGCACCACATAATCTTATATCCTTAAGGGGTCCAGGATAACGCTTTTCAGATGAGGAGAAAGTTTCAGACGTCAAATGACTTGGCCAAACACAGAGCCCATCAATTGTAGTGACAAAAAACTATGAGGAATTTTTTATTAAATGAAAAGGAAAGCAGTGGAATGTTTTTTACTATACATCCTTTGTATTTCCGACACTTCTGGCTTTAAGACAGAGTCTTCTCAAATGCTAGATTTCCAATAAAGAAAGGCAAAGTGATCTGCTTCTTAGAAAACATATGACAGAACAGACTGAAATTTAGAAGTTTCCTGTGCTACCATAAAGCAGTCTACAGCCATTCTACCCTGGTGTCCAATCTCAGCAGATCTTGGAAGCTAAGCAGCATCAGCCTGGGAATATTGGGTGCTGTAGGCTAGGGAGAAGGACCTGGCAGCTCACTCCTGAAACAATCAGCCAGCAAAAACCCTATCAATGGCAAAGAAGCACTGACAACAGTGCCAGGCGTGGCAGTGTCAGGAGAATTTTGTTCTGTTGTATACAGGGTTGCTATGAGTCACACCTGACTCAATAGCACCTAACAACAATAACCACAACCATTTGCATTGTTTTCTTCTTAATCAAATGTTTTTCAGTAGGATTCTGTTATTGTTCCTTGTAGACAGCAGAAGTTTAAGTCCTAACTAACCCCAGGGTGGCTAAGACAGCAAATTCTTCTCTTCACGTTCTCATGTAATCCAAAATAATTAGGAAAAAAAAAATCAGAATATTTCCTACATGTAGTATTACATACGGCTTCTGTATACTGTACAGATATAACAAGGAAAATGTGTTCTTGCCTTTTTCTACAATTCACAAATGTACTTTCAGAATAGTACAGTTAATTTACTGAAAAGAGTCCTTAAACAATTTTTTCTAAAGAGTCAGTGATTCTCTACTACAAACTCATGTCATGGGGTACCTTCAATCTCTGAATACCATGAATGGCTGGGAGAAAGCTCTAAACCCAGAGTAATACTATCATTCAAACTTTACACTTAAGTAATTAATTGCAATGGTTTTGCCTGAAGGACAATGAGTCTGAAATTTACTTTTCTTTCTGCAAGTCTCCTTCACATCTAATGCTCTCAGGATCTCTACTCAGAGGCTATCACTGTTACCTACCTGATAGGTGGTGGTGGTGTTAGGTGCCGCTGAGTCATGTCTGACTCATCACGATCCTCATAGGGTTTTCAATGGCTGATTGTTTCGGGATTGCTTGGGTAGTAGGTTGCCTTGCCCTTCTCCCTTTTTGCGGCGCTGGGGATCAAACTCGGGTCCTCAGAGAGTATAGCGCAGCACTCTACCAACTGAGCTAAACCCCAGCCCTTGGCCCTATGACAGGTAGCCTACATGTATACAAAGAGCATGAATGTAAGAGTGTATGTGTATATTCTCAAGTAGTTTTAAAGAACAGTTATATTTTTCTAAAAATAACAATAGAATGAAAGGAAAATACCATCACCTTAATTTCTTAAATTAATATAGGTCTTAATAGTTTTCAATGAGATATCATCTCATTTATCTTCAAAACTAACCACCTCTGGTACACGTATCCTACTTCAAAGAATCACCTAATAGAATCATTTAATATATCCATCTCTCCTGGGAAATTAATATTCAAATCAACCCAAGTGAAAGTTGTATACTTAAAAATAAAAAACTTGTACATCCAAGGAGACATAACTATCTTCTACATGGTCCATATTGCATTATTATTATTTTAAAAGTTTAAGACTGGGCTGGGCGTGGTGGCGCAAGCCTGTAATCCCAGCGGCTCGGGAGGCGGAAGGATCACAAGTTCAAGACCAGAGGCAGTCTGCGTAACTTAGCGAGACCCTGTCTCAAGAAGTAAAAAAAATGGGCTGAGGTGCAGCTCAGTGGTCCAGCACTTGCAGAGCATGCAGGTGCGAGGCCCTGGGTTCAACCCCCAGTACCGCAAAAAAAAAAAAAAAGCTTAAGACTGGTATCACTATCACCAAAGCACTTCAAAATAACAATATACATATTTCTAGATTAGTTTCTCTATTTTAGTCAATTATTTCCTAATGTATTTGTATAGAAAGGCCATTTCAACTCCTACTACGTATCTTCCTCATGGAACTGATCTTATTATGGGTCTCATCACACGTAACAGAATGCCATGAGTCTTCCTACTTTGATTTTGTAATTATTGGAATGATTCTGTAATTCTGACGATGCTTGAACATTCAAGTTCCATTATACAGATTGACATGTACATAGACATCAATTAGAATATGACATGATTAAGCCTCCTATAAAGTAGGTTAGTGATTAACAAAGAGATGAAACACTTAACTGGCTTATAAAATATAAATGCAAAACATTACATTTTCAACTATGAAGCTAATCATCGTACAGAGTAACTTAAGAGAAAATTAAATAAAAAGAGCATAAAAAGAGGTTTCTGTCCTTCCATTATTTAAAGTATCCATCCAGTACTGACTCCCTGCCTATGTATCTGGGGTTGTTAATTATGTATAATACTATACTATTTTGCTGTATCCATACAGTGTTTATCTTTGAGAGGGCTTGACATGCTTTCTAAAAATTATAGTAAAGTAAGTCAGGCATGGCAGCACATGCTTACAATCTCAGCACTCAGAGGTGGATGCAGGAGGATTATGTGTTCGAGACCAGTTGGAGCTACATGGCAAGTTCTAGGTCACTCTGATCTATATATCAAGACCAAAGCTTGTGGTAAAATACACATAACATAAAATTGACCATCTGACCATTAAAATACTTTTCAAATGGCCCTAATTCCTATTTCTTTTTTATTGATGAAAATTTATTCACAGAAAGATTAAGTCAGTCATATATACCATCAAGGTCAGGAACCCAAAAGAAATCAAGTAAAAATTCCAAAGAAACTATTTGTGAAAAATAATAGTATTTATCATAAATTCAAATTATCAACATTTCTCTAATTCTTACTGGTATCAAACTGATACCAAATAATAGAACATTATGTGTGGAAAGGGCAAAGATAACATTTTTAGGCTAAAATATTTTCAACTGCTTTACGAGTCTGGATTAAATATTTTCAACAAATCAACAGAAGAACTAGGAAAAGATCCCACGACTCCCATTTTTCAGCCACTAAACCCTTCACAGGGGCTGGGGTTTAGCTCAGTTGGTAGAGTGCTGCTCTGTGACCTCTGAGGCCTTGAGTTCAATTCCCAGCACCACACACACACACACACACACACACACACACACACACACACACACA
>VMDO01034859.1:0-16595 GCA_007922755.1 Pedetes capensis
GGAGATATAAAAATAATTCTCATTTATATTAGTATTCCTCAGATAGTCTTTTAGAGAGAAATCCTAGGGAGATTGGAATAAGTCCTCAAATCATGAATACTAAGTGGATCCGGGGCAGCCGTGCTAAGATCAGCTTCTTAGAACTAGGTTGGCAGTAAAATACATGATTAGCATTATGGGGTTTTAGGAAAGTTTGTTTTTCCCTTTCTAAGGAAAAAGTACTCTTTACCCATTTTTAAGGAATTCTTTATTGGGGAGCAGTTAATTATAGTGTAAGCATGAGTTCTCTGAAAACCGGTTATGTAATTTTTTAGACATGTAAGCCTGGATGAGTTAATTAACCTCTCTGTGACTCAGTCTTTCCCGCTTTAACCCCCCTAATGGGGTTGCTGTGATTATTAAATAATCAGATTTAATATAATACTTAGCACAAGAATGAAAGGATTTTATAAAGGACTCAAAGATGTTAATTATTATCATTTGTAAAATAATCAAAACAGATAGAGAACCAAGCCTCCGCCTCCTTAGCTCCCATGTAAATCTTTTTTCTTTCCTTTCCTTTCTTTTCCGTTCTTTTCCTTTTCATTCTTTCTCTCTTCTCTTTCTCCTCTCTCTTTCTCACTCCCTCTTTCCTTCCTCCCTCCCTTCCTTCCTTCCTTCCTTTTTTTCTTTTCCTTCCTTCCATTTTCTCCTTTTCTTTCTATCCTTTCCCTGAACGTTGACAAAAATAGAAACAGCAAAGCTTACACCAATAGCTCTCGAAGGCACTATTTTGAGATCATACCAATAATCCCAAACAAGAGGCACAAAATGGGGGCAACCTGAACGCCTCTACTCTGAGGTGAGGGGTCGGTAGCCTGAGCCCAAGCACAATGACTTGCAGTCTCTCTTTTCCTTGTCCTACAAAACTGTATTTTAGTCTTTATGTCCCTAGCACATCTTACCAAGAAATCAAATAGCCTCAAATAGCTGACTGGGTTTTGTTGTTGTTCTTGTTTGTTTCTGTTTCTGTGTTTGTGGGTTTTTTTTTTAACCATTGAATTTCCTGGTTCAAACTTGTCACTCCTAGCTGTATAAACATCTAGGAAACCGCGAAGAGTTCTGCCATGCTTTGCCTTCACAGTGATCTTTAACTTTGGGAAGATGATGGAATCATCTGGGGATCTTAAAAATACCGACTTCCTGGGTTCATTTATTTAGTTCTTGAGATAGGTTCATTGTTGCCTCCAACAAAATAGGGCTCAAAATTAGGGAATAAAACAGGGCACATGTGGTCCCATAGGGTTGTGCGGTATAAACTGCAGGAAATCTTGACTGTTAGTCATGAGAAGAGAAAAAGGAGTACTGTGGAAGCAATTAAATGTGCCGGCCACCAGTGGTAGTTACAAAGCTGGCAAACAAATTCTGATTAATTAGATATCTGGATGAGATCCCAGAAATGGACAGGGACCAGTTCCTAGGGTGGTTTCTTAATGAATTTGGCTGGGGAATGTCTGATCTTAAGCTTTTTTTTTTTTTTTTTACAAAATGGGCATGGCCTTTTATCAAATGTATTTTAATAACTTTCTAATTTTTCTACCACTTGAGAAACTTAAGTGTGGTACATTGTTTTTTAATGCATCAGAGATTATTTTCACCCACTTGAGGGTGAAGAGGCAACATCTTAACCATGGATGAAAAGAATGCTCTGTCAGTTGAATGAGACAGAAGGTGAGCTTGGAGAAAGCACTGCACCCAGCCAATTCAGCTGGTGGACAGAGGGAAAGAGGGCTGAGAAATGACCAGAAAAATGGGAGAAAAATCAAACCATCCTAAGGGAATGTAAAATGGACAGTTAGCCTGCTGCTGACAGAGTTCTTGTTTATCCAGCAACCAGAGTAGCAGCAGCTGATTTATGTTAAAGAAATGATGGTCGAGGGTTTGGGGACAGTCAGGGAGGGTTGGGTGACAGAGAGTTGGTGAGGAGTGAAAGATCCAGGGCTGAGAATTCTTTCACGATTCTCGTGTCAAAGTAAGGATGGTCATAGTGAGGGAGTTTGAGGAAAACTCGAGTTGAGGGAATTTGTGTGCTTCTTTTTTCTTTTTGTAACATGTGGAAGAGCTGAGAGGGCTGGGATGAATATAGGAATGTCCAGAAAGAGAGAAACATGGTGTAGAAAGGTACAGGAAAGACAGGGGCTGGTGCATAAGTGGATAATTCCCTGAGGCAAGGGAGGCAGAAGCCCACATACGGAGTGCGGTGGTTGGACTCATCTCTCACGTGAAAGCAACGGAACACCCAATGTCATAGGCTCATGGGCGTGGAGGTGGAATCATTGGGAGGTAATTAGGGTTGGGCAAGGTCTTCTGGGGGCTGGGATTTAGCTCAGTTGGTAGAGCACTGGGCTGCAGTCTCTAAGGTCCTGAGTTCGATTCCCAGCACTGCAAAAATGGGAGAAGGACCTGGCAATCCACTCCCAAGGCAGTCCCAAAACAGCCATTGAAAACCCTACGAGGGTCGCTACGAGTTGGTACCGACTCAACGGGCACCTAACAACAACAAGGTCTTCTGAGTGGGACCCCACGGTGGCCTTAGGGGATTTATAAGCAGAGGAGAGATCTAAGCTAGCATGCTTACCCCATCTCACCCCTCCGCCCCGTCAGAATGCAGTCAGAAGGGGCTCTCACCAGACGCTGGGGCCGTGTTCATGGACTTCCAGCCTTCAGGTAAATAAACCTCTATCTGTTCTTTGTGGGGCTGGGATTTAGCTCAGTTGGTAGAGCGCTGCGCTGCAGTCTCTGAGGTCCCGAGTTCAATTCCCAGCACCACAAAAATGGGACAAGGGCCTGGCAATCTACTCCCAAGGCAACCCCGAAACAGTCAGCCATTGAAAACCCTATGAGGGTCGCTATGAGTCAGACAAGACTCGACACCACCTAACAACAACAACAACAACAATCTATTCTTTGTAAGTTACCCTGCCTGTGGTGTTCAGTTACAGCATCAGAAAGCAGACTAAGCCATGGAGAAAAGGGAAGGGTGAAGGGTGCAATCCAGACACGGGTCTACATGAGGCGCCAGCCCTTGGTCAACATCAGGGCGTGTGGAGTTCAGGGTACTCCCACCACTCTATGAATGGCTGAAAGAATTCAGGACTTCCAGGCTGGCCCTCAGCTCATTTTGTAAATCAGATCGTCTGTTCCAAACACCTGCTTTGCTTCTGGGAGTCTGGAATTCTGACACACGCTAGGCAAAGGTCTTAGTTATATGACTAACCTGGCAAAACACTTGGTATTGAGTCCCTCATGAGCTTCTCTGGTAGACAAAATTTGACACAAGTCAGTGCTAGAGGAATTAAGGGCATCTTGTGTGACATTAGTGAAAGAAATCATCAGAGCTAATGTCTGTTTTTCTCTGAACTCTGCCCCACCCACCTTTCCCCGTTATTGGTTTTGTTTCTATGCTTTCCTTTGTAGAAACTTACAACCCCATTTCTAGCAAATTATTGGAACTTGGGGTGGGCTTGGAGTTTCCCAACCTACTCTGGGACTGAAAACATAGGTTTTGAGAAGAAGTAAAGAATACCCATTCCATTGTAATTAGAAGGGAGAGGCTAGGTTAGGGCAACAGGTTCTATGCCAGAAAGTTAAATGTTTGTTTTGGATAGCCATCTGATGAAAAGGAATGAGACTTCAGAAGAAAATTTATAGGAAAGAGTAAAGATGAAAAATAATCTCTGTAGATTGTGACACCTACCTAGAAACATGGTCTGGGATTTAGCTCAGTTGGTAGAGCGCTGCACTGCAGTCTCCGAGGTCCTGAGTTTGATTCCCAGCACTGCAAAAATGGGAGAAGGACCTGGCAATCCACTCCCAAGGCAATCCCGAAACAGTCAGCCATTGAAAACCCCATGAGGGTTGCTATGAGTCAGATACCGACTTGATGGCACCAAACAACAACCAAGAAACATGTAAGTGGATTGACAAAGAGTACTGACAGCTTGGTTGGACAGCAGATCCTGAGTGTATAAGAATGCAGAAAGGTGTGGGAGTTTGTGAGTCTGCCCATGTGGGTGTGCGCATAGCCAGGCTTTAATCCCGCGGCTCTGAGAATCCTGTGAGCAGATCAGAGCACTGGGCTGAGTTGTTTCAAAACCAGTGGCCAGCTAAGCGTTTGCCACGAACATAGGGACAGTTATAGGAAGTCAGCTTCTATGGTAGGTCATAGAGCTTTTGCTTCTAAGAAGAAAGTAAATGATTTTAGGAAAGATTTGATAGATTGCTCAAGAAAGTGTGTCGGGAAATCTGTGGATGGAGAACTCAAGTGCCCTGCGGGGATACTGCAAATGAGACGGGCTATGACTGAAGAGAAGGTTGGAAGGGCCCTGGGGCACATTCACACAGAGTGTACCACGCTGCAACCCTAAACTCCAGCTGCCGATGTGTTCCTTGTCCTATATGACAATCCCACGGGATTGTAGAAAACATCGGTGATATGCCTGATATGGTATCTTAGATTTTCATATTAACCCTGCACACGGATGTCCAAAAAGCTGACTGATCTCCAAGATCCTTCTTTGCTAGTCAGGTTGGGCCACCAGAAATTTGAAGAAAATATTGATGGACTTCTAAGACTATTCTCCTTCTTTCTCGGGTCTTCTTGAAAGAAGAAAAGAAGGAACAAGTCAGTTGATGCTTCATTTTCCCATAAAAAGGAGGATTGCCTCTGGGCTTTGTCCAAAATGTCAAATGAGTGATTTAAATTATGAGGGCAGGCTTTTTTTCAAGCCTAACAAATGCTTTGTGAGGTCGTTTTGCCTAATTGTGGTGGCATCTTCGAAATATCATATCAATTTAGGACTTTCCTAATCTATAAAATTCTGTGATACATTTTAATAGCTGTGTTTTATATTTGGCCTTTTAAAAGCATCATGCTTTATGGTCCATCCGCTATGTACTAGCAATAATCACAGATGTTTTATGCATGGAATAAGCTATATTCTGAGCCTTTTATTTACTTTTATTTCACTTGTATATGTTGTTTATGAGAGAGAGAGAGAGAGAGAGAGAGAGAGAGAGAGAGAATGAGCATGAGCGAGAGGGAGGGAAGGAGGGAGAGAGGTAACATCTGGTAGAATACAATATTAGTTGTATAATAGAAAAAATCAGCTTGACACATAACCTTTATAGTTAAGCTTGTAGTTTTATTCATTGTAATACAGTATGTACCTTTCCTCATTAAGAAATATAAAATTTTTCCCTGGGTCATGTGACAAATCCAGCTAAATAGACTGAGGAAATGCAGCTGATGTCAACACTGTCAATCCATGTCTTATCCTATACCTTCTAAGACAGCCTGTTTTGAAATCTTCTGGTCAAATTAAGGTGATAATTATAGGCTTTGTCTTTGGTGCATATAAAAAAAAATGATCTTCAAACAGTAAGTAAAAGGACATACAAAAAATACCGAGTGGAGTTAGTACTTAAGAATTCCTGCTGCTGTGGTCTGTATAGCTTAGTAAGTTCTGAATGGTTGGCTAAACGTCTGCCCATGTCAGAAGTCACCTCTACTGCACTTCCTTTTTGTTTATGAAGAGTATTTACATGTTTGCCTAGTTACATGTAACAGATTCTAATTTTCCAAAACACAACTTGTATCCTTATAATCAAGAAGCATTTAAAAGTATTTATTAACAAACTATTTGTTCGGTATTTACTGAGTCGAGCATTCTCTTCACACTGCTGCTCTGCACGTGATCAATAATCAAGCATATACCACGTGACAGCCTGTGTAATGCGTGAACTCAAAGAGATCCACATGCCCAGCCAGTAGAAATCAGGTGATGACTCTCACAGAAGTCACACTTAGCTGACCTTCAAAGCAAAGGAAACCCATCGCCCAAGTTTTATTTATTCAAAATCAGTTTTAACCAGGTACAATTTACATGCAATGAGATGTATACACTTTGAGTGTGTGCTTTATTGTTGTTGTTGTTGTTGTTAGGTGCGGTCGAGTCATGTCCGACTCATAGCGACCCTCATAGGGTTTTCAATGGCTGTTTCAGGATTGCCTAGGAGTAAGTTGCCATGTCCTTCTCCCATTTTTGTGGTGCTGGAAAATGAACTCAGGTCCTCAGAGACTGCAGCGCAGCACTCTACCAACTGAGCTAAATCCCAGTTGGTTCACAGGAGATTAGATTTGTCTTTTCTAGAGCAGATCTGTCCTAGAAGAGGTACAACCAGAGTGCTCCTTGGAAGCAAAAATGGCCAAACTGCATCTTACATATTTCGGACATGTAGTCAGGAGAGAACAATCCCTGGAGAAGGACATCATGTTTGGAAGAGTGGCAGATCAACGGAAAAGAGGAAAACCCTCCACCAGATGGATTAACACAGTGTCTGCAACAATGGGCTTAAACATAAGTAAGATGGTTTGCCTGGCACAGAATCGGCAAGTGTTTCGATCTGCTGTACATAGGGTCGCTATGAGTCGGACTCCACTCGACGGCACCTAACAACAACAACAAGAGATTCATGCAAATGTAGTCATATAGCATATGCTCTTTTTCTGTCTAGCTTTTAGTTTCTCAATATGGGGTTTTGACACTCATTCTTGTTAATGTGTTACTACTGCAACATTCATTATTTGAATATAACACAATTTGTCCATTCAACACATGATGGACATTTGGGTTTGTCTCTAGTTTTGTGTTGTTTCCAGCATGGGTACTGGTCTATATCAAAATGATTTAAAATTCAGTATAAGACTTTATGTGGAAATATGTACACATTTCTCCTGAGCCAGGAGTTGAACTACTAGTTCATAGGATACATGTATGTTTAATTTTATAAGAAACTGAAAATGTGTTTCAAAGAGATTGTACCATTTTAAATTCTTCATTGCATTCCATGAAGATTTGGGTTGCTCCAATCATCTTTAAAGTTTGGAATTATTAGTGTTTTTAGATTTGACATTCTGGTATACTTACAGTGGCATTTCATTGTGAGTTTCATTTGAATTTCCTTAATGATTGAAGAAACTGAATTTATTTTTTCATGCATTTGTTAGCTATTTAGTCATCTTTTGTGAATTAGGCCCAAATATTCTGTCCACATTTAAATTCTTTTTTGTCTTCTTAGGTTGTAGCCATTCTGTATAAATTTTGGACGAAAATCCTTTGTCAGAGATCTACAGATTGTAGACAGAGATAGAAAGGGAGAAAATATTTTTATTCCAGTTTGTAGTTTGTATATTCATTTCCTTAATGGTAACTTCTGGAAAAGTTTTTAATTGTGATAAAATATTTTTCATTAATGCTCTTTTGTGCTTATTGTGTAAAAATGCTTTTGCAATTTTTTGTTATCGAAAAATTTTCCTGCATTTTTAATTCTTCTATATTTTAGTAGCTTTAATGCTTATGGTTAGGTCCATAATGGACTACATATAAACCTTTCTGTGTATGGTGTAGGATACAGTTGATATCTATTTTTTCCCATAAGGATGTCTGGTTGTTTGACACGCATCCAATAGCTGGGTGCGGTGACGCACACCTGGAATTCTGATGATTTAGGAGGTGGAGGCAGGAGGGTCAGGAGTTTGAGGCCAGGGGCAACCTACATAACTTAGGGAGAGGAGACCCTAACTCAAAAATAAAAATAAAATGTGGGCTTAGGGAGCATCTCAGTGGTAGAGCACTTGCAAAAGTATACATGAGGCTCTAGGTTCAACCACAAAGTATTACAAAAATAAGTAAGTGAGTAAATGGAAATTGCTTATTTAGATAATTTAGATGTTCAAAACTAAATAAATAGAACATGACTGCTAAATGCCAGAACAAGGTAGGGTGGATTAAGACAGAGAATAAGGTGATTCTAAATGTAGACCAGGAAAAGAACGTTGTATCTCTTAAATAAATTCACCTCATTGTAGCATAAAACTATGTTAAACAAGATAAAGTCACGTTTTTGTTCACATAAAATAAATTAGGGTAAAAGTAGCACGGTTGCACTACAATGCCACCAGCGAAGCTGGCTTTCTATCTTCCTTTTCCACCATCCTAGCATGTCCCTTCTATCTTTAAGTTCCCAGCACAAAGTTCAATAAAACGGTTCACGAACTTTGTTTAAAACTTCGCGTTGCAGGAAGATGAAGAAACAGCAGGAGTGCAGACGGGCTCCCTGGAAGCAGCCAGACCTATTTAGCATTCCAGGTTACATCCTACACACCAAAATTAAGCGCATTGCCAAGCTAGCTAAAGGAGGCCGGGAAACTGCATCATTTCATAAACAGCATAATGGGCTCTGCGACAGTTTTGGTTCTGGTGTACAAAGGGATTACAAGAACGAGCGTTGGGATAGATAGATAGGGTTTTCTATAGCAACGGGCATTTTATTCACTGAGAGAGTAGATTTCGAAGGCAGAATTATGAATACAACGTGGGTTATGTTGAGTGTTTATGCCCCGTCCTTACGTTTATGTGGTGATTTCAGGTGTGTGACTATAAATGTGGGCGCAAAGCAGGGCATATTTCAGAATTATATATGTTATTTGTATTATATATTTGGAAGTCTAGCAAGTTACTGTATTTTTCAGAAAGCTATATAGTAAACAAGAAAACCCAAGACACTGTCTTGGTCACAGTGACTAACGCTAATGGGCGCCTTGAACGTGGTCCTGAATAAGCAAATATGTTACTCTCTGTCTTGTTGCAACTTCACCCGGCACCTCCCTAAGCCCTTTATCTTCCTGTGCAGTATCTGAATGAATCTTGGTAGCCATCCTGCCCAGTCATTCTGTGAGCCTGTCTTTGTCTCAGTGACTTCAGCATGGTCTAACTGCCCTGTTTTTTTTTATTCATCAAACACAACTCTTCCCTACCTGAGAGTTTGCTCTTGCTACTCACTAAGCTCAGGCCCCCATCCCCTGCCTCTGTATTTCTGTGACTCCTTTCTTTACCTCCATGAAGTCTTAGCTCAGCTTCCTCCGCCATGTGGAAGCATTCTGTGATTGCTAACTATAGAATGGCCACCCTTCGCCAGTTTTCCCTATCCTCCTTGCCTTTTTTCTTCTCCGTAACATTTATTACCACTTCCACGCTACATTTTACTTTATAATTTGTATTTGGATTGTACTTTTATATTTTGTTTGAATTAGCCATTGTTTTGCTGCTGTATTCAATGCAATTATCTATCCCTGGAACATATAATAAAAAGAGAACATCAACAACTGTTTGATAAATGGATCAATATATTCAGATTACTAAATAAGTGTGCTATGTAAGAATTTCCCACAGTTTTGTTCCATGAAGAATATATGCCTGTAGAAAGTTTTAGAGACCTGCCCACGTTAGAGAGTTACATTGCCTAAAGAATGGTGGAAGCATTTCAGAAACTAATGTATTGAATTTTTTTCCAATGCTCATTGTCCTGTGTGTAGGTGTCACTGAAATTCATAAACTTCTAACAACATTGTTTCCATTTCTAAGAAATTAGTTTTGTTATAAAGAGAAGGTACTGATGAGATATACTAGGTACTTATGCATATAAAATCTTGTAGTGCAGAAAAATGTTTCTCAGAATATGACAGTACAGAGTCAAAGCAAATGTAGGGGGAACAAATGAATACTTTTCCTATATGCCTAACTTCCTATATTATAAAAGTCTGATTTAAGTAACAATTTTGAACAGTATGGTAGATTTAGATGGACTGACTTTGTCTTTATCATATTACTAACTATCAGTATTCTAGTTTAACTTCTGGAAAAGACTTTGCCATCCATCTATCTGTTGTTGTTGTTGTTAGGTGCCGTCGAGTCGGTATCCAACTCATAGCGACCCTCATAGGGTTTTCAATGGCTGACTGTTTCGGGATCGCCTTGGGAGTAGATTGCCAGGCCCTTCTCCCATTTTTGTAGTGTTGGGAATCGAACTTGGGACCTCAGAGACTGCAGTGCAGCGCTTTTCCAACTGAGTTAAATCCCAGCGCATCCATCTCTTTGCTATGAATTAAATCACCAACATGCCTGGCTAAGTGAAAAAAAAAAATTCTAGGAAATATTCTTCTCAAAGCATGAAGAGAAACATGTCTGTATTTTATCTTATTTTAAGGTGTTAATATTTTATCATAAATTGATATATTCACCTCAATATTATGATTATTTTCAAATTTCTTAAGTGTTCTGGAAATTTTGTTATCACATAGTAGAAGAGTTTTAGCTTGATCACATCTTTTGTGTTTGTGTGATTTACTTAGGCATTTTCTGGTTATTACCTAACAACAAAAACAACAGCAAAACCCCAATTGCATCATTTTCTTTAAATTAATTTAATAGAATTCTTCCTAATGACAGCATCATCACAATAAATAGTAACTTTTTCTGTTGTTATTGTGGAATTGTATATCTATTGTGTTTATTTCTGAAAACAACCTCTAAAGTAGATGCTATTTTAGAGAGAAGTTTAGATCTTGATGTCCCCCTAAGTCCCATAGGTTAACGGCTTAGTTCTCAGATTTTGGTGTTATTGGGAAGTAGTGGAACTTTTAGGAAGTGGGGCTCAGTGGAATGAAATTAGGTGACTGATGATGTGTCTTTGGAGTGGATATTGAGACCCTGGCCCCTAATCTCCCTCCCTCTTTCTCTAGCCACCGTATGGTGAGCAAACCTCACCTCCTACATGGTCCTGCCATGATGAATGGAGCCACCACTGGTCCAAAGAAATACAGCTGAGAAAAACGCAGAGAGAGACCTCCAAAACTGTGAGTCAAAATAAATCTTTCCTTCTTATAAATTGTTTATCTTAGAAATGTCGTCACCATGTTATAAGCTGAGGAACACGAAGAAGAAACAAACTCACAAAAAGTAAGTAACCTAACCATTTCACAACTCAAAAATCAAAGGTCTGGCTCCCAGATCTGTGTTATAGCTTCCTACCAGTTTCTTCAGAAAATGTTTGCTTTGTTGTTGTTTGAGAATGAAGTTAGGTTACGGTTTTATTTTTAAAGCTTCTAGGGATTGTTGTAAAAATGATACTCTGAAGCAATGTTTTGTAGTCACTTAACTGTTAAAAAATTAAGAGTTTTATCTCAAAAAGATTTTTGCATAATTAAGTGATTTTTTTCTGTCTCATAAAACATTCTATGTTTTAATTTAATAATTTGTGTACTGTTTTTCTATGGCATCTAAACCTTCACTACACAGCAGAAGCTGGCATCGTTAATAGTATTAAACTTCTATGTAATGAATTTTCCTATTATTTGCAGATAAAGACAGTGATCAAGACATTAGAATATAGGCTCTTTGTTCAAATTTATATTCTATAAACAGCTGCCTGGGAAAGCTTCAGAATTTAAATGTAACATAGTAGACAATGAAATTACCTTTTTTCCTTGGTTTCACATTAGGGAAAGTGTCTTTGGATAATAGTCAAATCTGTTTTCTATTGTAAGAAGAATAACACAGACAGATCTATTTTTCAACATTTAATTCCAAGATATGGAGACGATTTTTCACAACCAAAAAATACCATGCTTAGTATATTTTAATTAGGAACTTTTGTTAGACAATTCAAACATCCTATACGCATGGCGGTTAGGATCACATTCAAAGCAAAGACGTGTGGCAGCTTGGCATTTTCCTTCTGCTTTAAGCGAGAAAAATTCCAGCCACGATTTCTGACCTTAACATAAACCTCAATGTAGAATACAATTCAAATCTGTCATTTCTTGAAGATTTTCAATTATTTTCAGGTGAGGAGAGGTGAAAGGGTTTCTTCTTGGTACTCTGTGCCCAGATGGCTCAGAGCCGTCCTCCCTTGACAAATAGGAAAGAAATGTAACTTATTAAATGTAGAAGAGGCGAGAAAATGAATAGTTAAAGATGAAGAAGATGAAAATCAGAGGGGAAATGAAGCAGATGGAAGAGAGGAGGGTATGTGGAAAGGAGAGAGCCAGGGGAAGATTGTGGATCCTAGGAAGAGAGGCAGTAAAAATAAGGGAGTGGACGGAAATAGGATAAGAAGTCTTAAGGTTAAAAAAAAGAGGGAAAATGAATGCAGAGGAAACAGCTTAACAAACAGGTTGTTGGGATTCAAAACTTAAATTACTTCTAATATTTAAATGTATTTAAATTAAACAATAACATTTCTATATGGAGTTAGAGAAAATAACTCATTCTAAAGCAATTAAAATTTTATAGGCTGGTATTGTGAAAATCTACTACAACAAATATAGGAAAATATAAACTCATTTTGTACAGAATATTCTCCTTTTCAAAATCATTTTTCAGTAGTCCTTTATGAGTATTCTTTTTTTTTCTCCCTTTGGCCTTATTTCTTAATGCACCTTATTTAAAGCCTTGTGGCATGGCTGGGAGAGAGATTCACAGAGGCTACTTATAAAATAACTGTAATTTTTTCGTTAAAGGCTCCCAGCCTCTGTACCACTGAAGAGGCTCAGAGTATGTGAACTAACCTGAAAATTGGATTTGGATGAGGAATTCTGACATATTTTCTCATTATGACCTTGTTCATTATACCTAGACATTTTCTCCCTTGTACGACTCTAGAGAAAACGTACTAGTCTCTCTCTTGCTTCTTGTCCTGGAAATCTTATGGTCAATTATTCACAGCCAGCAGAAGCAAAATGTGAACTTTAAGTCAATTTTTTTACTTGAATTTTTTTTTCTATTTCATATTCAAGTCTATCCTCACAGCTCAGACACATTAATATTCTGCCAAGATTATAAGTCTTCCACTGCCACATCCATGACATTTATTTTTACTCTGCGTGGAAGAAAGGGCCATCTCTTCCTTAAGAATACCCAGAGGACAAGAATTCCCTATGAGCTGGAAGTGTTAAATATTCCCCTCAGATCATCGATGGTTACGGTGCATTCCCTTTTAACCACTTCACGTCAGAAATCATAATCATTTCACGGTATCCTGGTGAAATTCTCGTAAAATCTCCATGCCATTCAACCTCCCATCTAGTTGGAAGTCAAGTTACTTTACAGAGGAGCTCTTTAGGAGTGAGAATTCTTTTTTGTTCTCTATTGACAACATGCGCGCTTCCTAGTGGCCATATTTATGATTCAGGATGTGGGAGTTATTGGCTTAATTGCCCTGATCGCCCCTCAGTATATCCCTAATAACCATACTTCCCAACGACATGCGCGCTTCCTGGTGGCCGTATTTATGATTCAGTATGTGGGAGTTATTGGCTTAATTGCTCTGATTGCCCCTCAGTATATCCCTAATAACCATACTTCCTTTTCTTCATACCTTGGATACTTTGTATTTGCTGTTTTTCCCTCTGTCCTTCCTTATGTCGTTATGAAAGCAACCAGCATCTTATTTGTATTAACGTTGCCCAAAATTTGTCCAGTAATCTTGTGACAGTAGAATAAGTCATCTTCAAATGTCCAATTTGAGGACGTTAAGGGGTGTAACTATAGAGGCACTAGCTGTAGTTGAATAATTGATAGTCTGAATTCAGTTTCCGGCTTTGCTTTCTATTACTGTTATCTCATATACATAATTTAATCACTTTAATTCTTAGTTTTCTCATCCATAAATATGAATAACAATAACTCCTAACTGGGCTTTTATAAGAAATAAAAATGAGGTACTGTTTGCAAATGTGCTTTGCAAATTATAAATCACCGTAAAATATGATAATTTATATAGCACAGATTGATTTTTGGTGCCTTGCAGTTTATTGGAAATGTTTATTTTCTGCAAAATAACTATTTTATAATAAACTACCTCTGCTACTAACACAATAAACTTACTTGGCAGAGACAAAATACCAAATATTTCAGATGAAAACACTTCCAATTTAATGTATTATATTGATCTCATCCTTATCTTATACTATTTGAATCTGATTCCTTTATAATCTTTCATTTTTGGATTACGTATGAGATAGAATCTTATCATTATTTGAGAGAGAAAAAGTGCAGAAGCAGAAAAAATACTATATTTAGGTTTTACTTTTATCCCTTTATATGTAATATATAATCAAATTTTGTAATAGTAAACAATTCCAGAGCAAGTATATGTCTTTGCTTTGTAGCTACGCTTTTAATGTTGGTTCAAGATCAATTTTGTGTTGGTAATTTGCTAAACATTTACACAAACTGGGGAACATACTTGTTCAGATTAAGTATTTCATGTTTAAAAAGAGTGCATTGGCATGTTACTAAAGTAAACTATGGAGAAGGACGCGGCAACCCACTCCAAAAAAATCCACCATTGAAAACCCTATGAATAACAGAGAGGCACTGACAATAGTGTTTCGCCTGCTGTAAGCAGGGTTGCTATGAGTTGGATAGCGACTCGACGGCACCTAACAACAACAACAAAGTAAACTTAAAATACTAATCATCTATGTGATTGGAAAACGCACCCAGCGGCTGTAGCTCAGTAATAGAGCACTTTACTTCATGTGGGAGAGGCCCTGGGTTCGATCACTAGCACTCTAATAAAAACAAAATATTCCAAGTACAGCATGGTAGCTCCCTCTGTAATCCCAGTACTTGGGAGGCTGAGGCAGGAGGATCATCATGAGTTTGAGGCCAACCTGGACTATACAGAGAGACCTTGTCTCGGAGAAATATAATAAAACTTGCATTTCAAATCTGTTTCCGTTTTTAACATTTATCTATTTAAACGTAATCTCAAGCAGAAGTGACTAAGTATCAATTGTGTAACTAGCACTGTAGATAACAACCTTGGCACGTATTAATCTTTGATTTATTTTGAAAAAGTGGGAAGGAAGAGGTGGAGAAAGACTGGTCAGTGGATCCTAAGGGTTTGTTAGATAGGAGTAAGTGGTTCTGGTGTGCTAGTGCCCAGCAGGGGTAACAATTACTATGTCCTTCAAAAAGCTAAGAGAAGGGGTTCTGCATTTGCCCTAAGGAATGATGTTTGAAGAGATACATACACTTAACCTGGCTTAAGCATTATGTAGTGTGTACAAGTATGAAAATGTCACGTGGTATGCTACTAATATGTAAACTTTTTATGTTTTAAAGAATTAGTTAAAATACATTTAACTAGTGAATCAGTTGAGTGATGAAAACTCAAATACGCTTGCTTATATATAAATTTAAGTATTCAGATATAAGTGAAAAGCCATAGTGCATGTTTTAGTCCATTTAGTGCTGCTATATCAGAATACCAAAAATGGTCATTTATAGTGCACAGAAATGTATTGGCTTACGGTTCTGGAGGATGGGAAGTTCATGATTGAAAGACTGTCATTGGGCAAGGATATTCTCGCAGCGTTATCCTATAAAATATTGCAAAAAGATGGCAGGATAGAAAGGAAAAGGGAGTCAAATTGCTTCTTTTATAACAAGCCTGTTTGTGAGATAAAAGTCCACTTCTATGATAACAATACTCATTTGTTCACTGGGTCCTCATGAGCTAAGCCCACACATTGGGCTCCACCTCCCCAGGCTGTTTCTTTGGCGATTGAATTTCCAGTTCACGGTTTTGAGTTGACAAATTCAAACCCTAGTAGTGTAGTGGACATTGTGTTACATCTTCACAAGCTCTTCCTCTCTCCCGTTGACTTAGTGTAATGGCAAAGACTCTGAACCACAGGTGGCAGGACTCAAGTGCAACGTTGGTCCCTCGTGATTATAGGTCTGCCTTGCTCTTAAGCACTCTATTTGGAAATCAGATCTAAGCCAATTATTTCATTATGTATCCCTTGCAATAGGATTTACATGTGGCCTAATGCATTTCCATGAGATTTGCTAACAAGACTAGGTAATTTTTTTATATTAAGTAGATCCAAAGCATGTTCTTGACAGAATTACAATTATCATGTCATGTTCCTTATTATTTACAGCTATTTATTGTGGGATTTCTCTAACTTTAACCAGAGACTTCCAGATTAATAGAATAAATGAATTGAGATTTTATAAGAAAAAAATGCAACTAAGGATTAATTGAAACAGATATAGGCACAAGAGTAACTGAATAACACAATGTTTTACACGAGATAAGTTTGACATGATATGATGAATGAATGAATGAATGAATGCTAAACTTTTTTAAGAGTCAAAATTATAGTATAAAAACATATTATTCAAGTGAGTATTAGTTAATTATTTAACCCTTGCTGAGTGTTTAGTCTAATCTATTGGTCCAATGGAACATATCCTACCTTGAGGGAGGTAATATTCTTCTCACATAATCTAGCATTGCAAAGTGTGAACTGTGTTACTACAACTTGAATCTTTATAGAATAGAGAAGGATATATTGTCTGTGAATGGGAGAAATTAGGGTCATAAAATGTTTGAAAAGTAGGTACTCTGAGTTTTAATTAGCTTCATTAATTATGAAGAGGTGAGACTGATTATCAGGTGGACCAGACAATGAAAAATATTACCAGCAGACTACTCAGCAGGTGGCACAAACAGAGCAATGCCATGTAGTGATTTCTGATCTTGGCAAATGGTTTAATATGACTGGAGAGGATTGCCCTGTTAGTGGAGATTCTCTAGAGAAACAGAACCAATGTGAGAAGACAGAGAGATGGTAGATAGGTAGATGTAGATAAATATTGATAGGTGATGGATAGATATAGATAGATACAGATAGATAC
>VMDO01034860.1:6070-16692 GCA_007922755.1 Pedetes capensis
TTTTTTTTTTTTTTTTTTTTTTTTTTTTTTTTTTTTTTTTACTTTTTTGAGACAGGGTCTCCCTACATTACACAGACTGCCTCGGGTTGGTGTCGAACTTGCGATCCTCCTGCCTCTACCTTCTGAGCTGCTGGGATTACAGGTGTGCGCCACTGCACCTGGCGCTACAAATATGATGTTTGGAAAATGGATTTTATCACAATGAAACACGCACGCACACACACACACACACACACTCACACACACACACACACACACCCAGCAACACCCAGGCATAGTTTGATCAGATGAGGAACAAATGCCAGGCACTTGGATCAAAATTTTTCTTCAACCTTGACTTGGTTGAAGCAATGGCAGGTTTGTGGCGAGCGGGCTCAGGAGATCTATAACGGGGATATTTATGGAATTTCTGCACTGCAGCACAAAATTTCACCAGCTGTTTTGGTGACTGTCCAAACGTTTGGCTTGACCAGGATCGAAGGGGATTCTGTTCAGTTTTGTAATGGCTGCTCCTGGGGTTGGCCTGGTTTGCCTCTTGCCTCAGGCTGGGATGACTGGGCTGGGCTGTTCCAGCTGAGCAGCTATTATTGGTAGTGTGAGTCCTACTTATGCTTGTGTTTGGAATGAGTGGCTCTGACTCGTCTCTTCTTGGAGTCTGAGTCTCAAGTACCAATAGTTACTGAACTGGTAAGTCCAAAGCGTTGACATTTAACGAAGACAATCCTCCGCGTCTACACAGACTATCTATACTTTTTCACCATATTCTGTGGAGTCTAGAAAACCCAATCGATTTGATTCTGGAAGCTGCCTGATAATTATGTGCCAATCTTTCTTCCACTGTGTATATTGAAGGGTTGGGAAAAACAGATTGTGGTCTCAAATATATTTCTACTCAGTTCCATGCAGGTCCCAAATCCTGATTGTGCTCTCAACCCAAAATCTAACATCAAGATAAATCGCCACGTGTTGATACATTAGCGTCTTAACAATCACCCCCTCTCCCCACCAAAACACCAGAGAGAAGCAGTGGGCACACAGTGGCCACGTGCATTTGCCAATTTCCCTTCGAATGGTAAAGTACAAAGCCATCCATACCCTCTTTTGTTTGGCACAGGTAGCTCAATTTTTTCCCATTAATGACAATACACAATAAAACCTCATTTGTTTAAGGGATGGCAAAGCGGGATTCTGAATTCAATTACATGTTATAGTTATTCATCATCTAATTAATTGGCTGAGGAATCGCTGTTGCCTACAGCAGTATAAATTATTTTGACCAAACAGTACCAGCTTAATCAGATTTTACAAATCAACTAAGGGGAAGATGAATAAACGTGTTCAAGTTTCTGTGCTGGGCATGTGCCGGGGGCGTTAGATGACTAACACCTGTCCTTGTGCTAAGGCCCTGACAGTCTGATTGATGATGAAGACGGGGGCTTCTGAGCAGGTAGAGGCCCTTACCGGTGTCTGGGATTCCTCTCCTCACCATCGCCTTCATTTGAACCTCCAGGACATAAACCACAGGGACTCATTGTCAAAACTATTCATCTGATGCCTCTATCTGTGCCCACATCCCTAGGTGCATTGACATGTAAAAACAAAGCAGGAAAAATGTGCATCCCTACTGCAGAATGAGTCTGAAGATGAACCATATCTCAGAATCTGTGAGGGATTTTTGCAAACACAGTGTGGCTGGGACTAGACAGCCAAAGCACTGGCTGCTGAGAAACACTCCCAACCCAGAGATGGACCATGGGAGCAAGGACCGCCAGACCTGACAACAGCCCACCCACAGCCTTGCCTTAAATGAACGGTAATGGGTAAGGGCATGCCCTGTACATTCCGGGTGGTGCACCTTTTAACAGCATTCATTCTTCCAATCCAGGAACACGGAAGATCCTTCTACTTGAAGTCTTCTTTAATTTCTTTCATGAATGTTTCAAAGTTCCTTTTCCTTTCCTTTCCTTTCCCTTTTCTTTCCTTTACCTTCCATTTTTTAGTACTGGGGGATTAAACTCAGGGCCTTACACATGCTAGGCAAGTGGTCCACCACTGAGCTGCACCCCCGGCCCCCCCTTTTTTTATTTTGAGACAGGGTCTCACTAAGTTCTGCAGGCTGCCTCTGGCCTTGAACTCAGCCTCAAGAGTCACTGGTATTACATGCATGTGCCACAGCACCTAGCTGTTTTATAGTTTTCAATGTAGAGATATGTCACTTCGTTGATTAAATTTATTCCGAAGTATTTTTGTTATATACAAGATCATATTGTTTGCACACAGGGACAATTTAACTTACTAAATACCATTATTTGATTATTATGCAGTGGATACATATATCACAGTGATGTATTGTATACCATAAATGTAAAATTACTGTGTGTCAAATAAAGTAAGCTTATTTTTAATGTTAAAAATGGGCTCTTGGGAGAAGGGTGTCCCTGGGTTGCCTGTAGTACCTGGAGCCCCTAACTTGACTCAGTTGTCCATCTGCACAGCAGAGGCCCTGAAGCTCTACCTGGGTATGGAGCTTGCTCTTGATTGGCTGTCCATCCCAGGCAGAGGGCCAGGCATGTGTGTGCAGTGTGTGTGTGTGTGTGTGTGTGTGTGTGTGTGTGTGTGTATGTGTTCATGAGTGTGGTGGGCAGGAGTATTTCCCTGGAACCATCAGCATCTCTTTTAAGGAGTCTAACTGGGGACCAGCCTGATACCATAACCCAGTGGCATCTGATCCCGACCTACCTTGGAAGCTAAGCAGGATCGGGCCTGGTTAGTCCTTGGATGGGAGACCACCTGGGAACACCAGGTGCTGTAGGCTTGGGAGATGCACCTGGCAACCCACTCCCAAAAATCAATCCGCCATTGAAAACCCTATGAACAGCAGAGAAGCACTGACAATAGTGTTTCCCCTGTTGTATGTAGGGTCACTATGAGTCAGAAACACACTCGATGGCACCTAACAACAACAACAACTGGGGACCAGGATGAGGTGAACCTCCTGGGAACCCCCTGGAGTTGCCTGTCTTGAATGACCCTCATCTCCCACGTCCAGGTCATCCCAACCTCCAGCAGCCTAGATCCCAGATTAGTAACCCACTCTCAATGTCAGGTTATCAAAGGAAATGTAAGATGGCCTGTTAAATTTCTATCTCAGACAACAAAATTTTTAAGTATGCCCAAATATCCCATTGATATGGTTACACTGAACTTTTTATTATTTATGTTACATTCATTATGGACCATCTATAATAGACCACTGTTTATTCTAAATGCCCCATCCCTGGATGACAGATGTCCCTGCATGTGCTCCAGCCTCAGCAGGATATAGTGATTAATAGATCCTTGAGACAACTTCCTGATTTCCAAACCCAATTCCACCACTTCTAGGCCATAGGATCCTGGGCCAGTCACTTAACCTCCACAGACTTCAGTTTTCTCATATGTAAAATAGAAGTATACTGTTCTTATAATTTTTCTTATAACATTTTCTGTTCTTATAACTAAACACATGAGACTGAGTAACTGACAAAAGGTGGAGGTTCAGTCCACGCACAGTTCTGGAGGCCAGGAAGTCCACGAGCCTGGTGCCAGCAGCAGTTTCACATCTGGTGAGGGCTTCTTGCTGACAGGGACTCTGCTGAGCCCCGAGGCAGCACAGAGCCTCATGTTGCTCTAGTTGATCTCTCTTCTTTTTCTCATGATGCAGCTAATGCCATGATAGGCCTCTATTGACTTCATCTAATCCTGGTTAGCTCCAAAGGCTCCATCTCCACACACCCTAAGATAAGTTCTGGGGAGTTTCCAAC
Organism: Pedetes capensis; assembly: GCA_007922755.1. Lineage (NCBI taxonomy): Eukaryota > Metazoa > Chordata > Mammalia > Rodentia > Pedetidae > Pedetes > Pedetes capensis. The sequence goes on from VMDO01034860.1 coordinate 9,874, forward strand.
AAATGAATTTTGGAGGATGCATTGAAACCACAGCCTTATGGATCATAACAGCAACTTCTTTATAATTTTATTGATTCAGATCTTGATGCTGATAGCAGAAGGAGAGAATGCCTACAAGTGGTGTGACTGGTGGTCATTCTGGTGAAGAATAAACAGTCTTGAACGTAGGAGCAAAGTCAGTGGCCATCATTACCATGGTCTCTTCCCAAAGCAGATACATTTTCAAAAGAGTGCCATGATAATATATCCTTGCTTTTCTCTCATCTGTTTTTTTATTTGAACACAGAAAAAAATGGAATTCACACATTATAATATAAACAGATAAAAATCTTCCAACAAATTGGCAGAATTGTAGCCCCAAACAGCAAAATGTTAATAGGAAAATAACAGGTGCATACCCACCACATCAGTTCCCATCCCTGTCCTGTCAGTTACTTGGCAGTTATACTGAAAATTGTGAAAAGGATTGACACATCTATTTTCACATCTTGGTCTGCCAAGAATAAGACTAGACTGGAACAATTACATTTTCTCCCTGCAGGACTTGGTGGCCCAATGGTTGGTGAGAAGAGAAGGCAGTAGGAATGAATGGTGGAGAGCCTCTGACTTGGGTCAGCCCACACTCTCTTCCCACCCCTGACCACCACTTTGGGGATGCAGATTTTGTTCCAACTTTACTTCAAACCACCATGTTCATAAATTCCACAGACTCATCCATTTCTCCTTCCCCAACACAGATATGAGCTGGAAAGCCAGTTGAGTGAGTGCAAAGGGCGACATGATGGTAGAAAGAAGGTTGTCATCTCACCTGGGTATCATCCACCTGCCTGTGAATCAGAAAAGGTCAGAAGCAGCATCCATTCACTCATCCCATGATATCTTGATTCCACTTCCACCATGTTCAGATGGTTGGGCAGGGGGGTAACATGGAGTGAACCAGAAAGGCAAGGTCTCTGCCCTGGAGAGATGACATTCCAGTTGGCCAGAAAGAAAACAAAGAAAGAACCAAAAGAACTAGCCTAGTGGCACAGTTACATTTTTTCTGGGGGCACAGATTATCAAGTGGTGGGAAAAGGAGGTGATGGACTGCATCTCAGAAGAACCATGAAGAAGTTCCCTACTCACTAGGGCAGAACTCAGAGATCTCAGGTCCTCACACAGGATCTCCTCCTAAAGCTAAGCAAGGATGTGCAGATGCTGTATTATGGCAAAGTACCCAGATTATAAATTGTCATACACAATTCATAAAACTAAGCTCAAAGTTGCCCATCACCCAAGGAATGAGTCCAGGACTATTTCTGAGGTGACCACTAATGGTTTGGGTCTAGCACCTGGGCTTCTCACTTTGTACCATCATTCCTTGTTTTATATTTTAGCCTTGAAAGCTTTTTGGTAATTTGTTATTGTTTTTAACTGCCATTGAGTTAGATCCAACTCATAGTGACCCTATGTACGACAGAACAAAACACTACCCGACACTGTGTCATGCCCAGCACTACTGTCAGTGCTTCTCTGCTATTCATAGGGTTTTCAATGGCAGATTGTCTTCTGGGAGTGGATTGCTGGGTCCTTCTCCCAAGCCCATAGCACCTGGTGTTCCCAGGTGGTCTCCTATCCAAATACTCACCAAGCCCAACCCTGCTTAGCTTCCAAGATCAGACAAGATCAGACACCAGCATGGTATGGCTGCAGACTTTTGGTAATTTAGGGAGCATTTTGTTTACTCAAATCTTGTTGAGAACATGGATTGGATATTTTCTCTCACATGATTTTTTGGAGGAAAAGTTATTTCCAAGGAAAGCAAGCTCCCTGGGTCTCTTTAGGGGGCAGAGCTGAACCATCATGAACTTGCAGATTTCCATGCTTCATTCAACATATCAGAGCAAGTCTTACACTCACCACTCATCCTCCTACACCAGGGACTCTCACTCAGAGCCTGCCAGAGTTCACTTTGGATTCTGCCACCATCTCCCATGAAAGGAGCTCAGGTCCCACCCCAGGGAGACAAAGGAGGAGCAGAAAGAGGGGAGCAGGGTTGTCAAAGAGTCCAGGGCTTGGGAAGTGGGACCAGAGGCACATACTGGCTGGGAAGTTCCAGAGCTGCCTGTCACCAGAGGGAGGTAGAATAGGCAGTGGTCATCAGGTGCAAGAGTTTGATGTTTAGTGTTTTCTGTCCTCTTCTTGCCTACATTCTGTATTAAAAATGGATGTACTCCTTTGGAAATCAATATGGAGGTACATTAGAAAACCAAGAATACAACTACCATACCATCTAGCGATACCACCTCTGGGAATATACCTAAGGGATGATAGATCACCATACCACAGGGACACCTGCATTACCATATTTAATACAACACTCTTCACAATCACAAGGGTATGGAATCAAACAAGGTGTTCATCAACACAGGAATGGATAAAAAAGTTGTGAGATACACACACACACACACACACACACAATGGAATGTTACTCAACAATGAAAAAGAATGAAATAATGTCATTTGCAGCAAAATGGATGGAACTGGAGAATATCTTTCTAAGTGAACAAACCCAAGCCCAAAAAGAGAAATACCATATGTTCTCACTCATATCTGGAGGCTAAAGCTAACTTGAAGGAAGAAAAGGACCATGGATGCATAGATATATAAAAAGGAACATTCAGGCTTATCTAAGAAGGGAAAATAAAACATTCAGGCTAGAATAGAAAGAATAGGGAGGGGTCTAGGGGCAGGGAGCAAAGACTGTGGAAAGGGGGATACAGAGGGGAAATAATATAGAGGGTTAAAAAGGAGGAGAGGACAATCTCAAGTTACACGAAGCCACTACAGAAATATATGGGGAAAATGGGAATATAAGTCATAATTGCATAAGATTTTTACCACATATTAATCAAAGGGTTTCGTAAATTATGTAAGTAGATGTAAGTGTAACCAAAAAATGATGGAGTAGGTGCACAATGGGAATAACAAGAGCCTTGCTATTCTGTACCCCCCTAACATTTATTAATAAAAAAATAGATTGTAGTTCATATGTTTGTTGCTGTTGTTATGTGTCATTGAGTCAGGACCAACTCATAGTGACCCTATGTACAACAAAATAAAACACTCCCCAACATTGTGCCATGCCTGCCACTATGTCAGTGCTTCTTTGCTATTCATGGAATTTTCAATGGCTGATTGTTTGCGGACTGGGCTGCTAGATTCTTCTCTCATTTTTGCAGTGCTAGGAATTGAACTCAGGGCCTCAAAGAGTGCAGAGCAGCACTTGACCAACTGAGCTAAACCCCATGGTTGGTAACAGTAGACTGGTACTTGGCAAGGTACCAAACCATTTGAGTGGTTTTAGTTCATTTGACCACAGGCATATCTCACTCAGTCTTAGAGCAGAAAATGGATTTCTCAGGAAGACCTGGGGACAAACAGGTAGAGAGGACTAATAGAAAAGGTGTGTCACTTCCCGCAAGAATGACCGCCTTGTAATGAACAATTCGTGTGGGCTAATATCTCTGAGGGGGCTGGGATTTAGCTCTGTTGGTAGAGCGCTGCTCTGTAGTCTCTGAGGTCCCAGGTTCGATTCCCCACACCACAAAAATGGGAGAAGGATGTGGCAATACACTCTTGAGGCAAGCCAGAAACAGTCAGCCATTGAAAACCATGAGGGTCGCTATGAATCGAACTCGACTCCACGGCACCTAACAACAAAACCTCAGAAAGCATGGCATCTACACTCAGCCTCAGCAGGCTTACGGGTCAAAAACCAGACCCCTTGTGGGTCCTAGTCATTTTTCCAGCAGGACAAACCTGAACAAGTGCTGGCATAGCAGGGCCTCGGGGTGCCTGTTGAAGTGAATAAGGAAATCAAAAGGGGCTTCTGAGGCTGCCAGAACCAACTGGCCCCAGGGCATTAGTAAGTGATTCATTCTTTCTCTCTGTTGTTACCATTGTTGCTCATTGTTGAAAACCTAGTGGTTAGGGCTGAGCTGCTTTCTCCACATAGCTCGGAGGTGAGTTAGCAGTTGACAAAATGCTTCCTGAGTGAAAGTGCTGTCACCTGGTGTCCCATGCCTAAATCTGATGGCTCTCTTGTCTCTAATCGGTTGGACAGAAAGAAGGAAAAACTGGTGGAGACTTCTGGACAGGGCATAGTGTGGCCCACAGGAGCTCTTGTCCTGCCAAGTCAGAGTTCTGCAAATGCTCCAAGGCTGAACCTGCTCTGCAGTGACCCCTCCCTGCCCCAGTCTGTGCTGTTGGCTGCTGTGAATTGGTGCTGCGTGGCTTTCTGGAATGGACTCCAGGGGAATCGTACAAGCAGCTGAAGTCCTCGGTCCTGGGGCACCACAGATGATACAGCCAGCATCGCCCAGGGAGGGAGGGCAGAGAGCTTCTTAGAAAAGCTGACAGAACAGACCATAATAAAAGGGGGGGAGGGAAGATAAGAATGAGGTCAATATAAATGGACTAGAAATCGCATGTAATTGTTCTAACAAGATAAAAACAAAGACCACTACAGGAAAAGTTTCTATCTTAAATGGAAATGGAACCCAAGGACATATAGGAAAATGTTGTTGTTTGTTGTTGTTAGGTGCCGTCGAGTCAGTATCCGACTCATAGCGACCCTCTGTACAACAGGGGAAACACTATTGTCAGTGCTTCTCTGCTGTTCTTAGGGTTTTCAATGGCAGATTGATTTTTGGGAGGGGGTTGCCAGGTCCTTCTCCCAACCTACAGCTTCTGGTGTTCCCAGGCGGTCTCCCATCTAGGTACTAACCAGGCCTGACCCTGCTTAGCTTTCGAGATCTGATGGGATCGGATGCCACAGGGCTACAGCTGCGGGATTATAGGAAAATACTACGTAGTAAAAGATAGAGAAGACTTGGATGGGAAACTTAGAAGGGAAGGGGGGAGGGGGGGAAACGGGAGGGTAAGGGGTAACCTATATGAATAATGTTTATCAAATTGCATATATGAAAATTGTCACAATGAAAAGCATGTCAAAATGAATCACATTATGATGTACATTAAAAATTTCTAATAAAGAAAAAGAGGAAAAAAAAAAAAAGCTGATCGAGGACCTGGGACTGGGGGTGCGACGACCTTTACTGATCCCAGAGTCAGGAGACAGAACCGGATGAAACAAAAAACGACATCTAGTGGAGCACAGTGTGCTGTGGGGGCTTGCATGTTGCTGCGATGCTGAAAGCTCTGTCACTAGTATTTCAGATAGGCTGAGCCACCCATGATGGACAGGTTTCAGCTGAGCTTCCAGACTAAGACAGACTAGGGAGAAGGATTCAGCGGCAGCTCCCAAAGCAATGAGCCATTGAAAATCCTGTGAATAGCAAAGAAGCACTGTCAGATATAGTGCTGGAAAATGAGCCCCCCAGGCTGGAAGGCATTCAAGAAATGTCTGGAGAAGAGTTGCCTCCTCAAAGTAGAGTGGATCTTAATGGTGGGAATGGAGCAAAGCCCCTGGAACCTCCTCTTCCTGATGTGGCACCCCTCAACCTCTAAGTAGGCTTTACTTCCTTCTCATCATTAAGGTCGACTCTACTTTGAGGGGGAGAAGGACCTGGCAATCCACTCCTAAGGCAATCCCAAAGCACTCAGCCATTGAAAACCCTATGAGGGTTGCTATGAGTCGGATACCGACTCGATGGCACCCAACAACAACAACAACAACTACTTTGAGGAAGCAACTCTTCCCCAGTCATTTCTTGAATGCCTTCCAGCCTAGGGGGCGCTACATCTGACAGTGCTTCTCTGCTACTCACAGGGTTTCTCAATAGCTAATTGTTTCCGGAGTGGGTTGCCGGGTCTTTCTCCCTAGTCTGTCTTAGTCTGGAAGCTTGGCTGAAACCTGTCCACCATGGGTGGCCCTGCTAGTATCTGAGACACCAGTGGCATGGCTTTCAGTATGCAAGTTCCCACAGCATGACAAGCTGACAGACAGGTGGGGGTCTTGAGAAATTGTTGTTGTTGTTGTTAGGTGCCGTCGAGTCGGTATCCGACTCATAGCGACCCTCTGTACAACAGGGGAAACACTATTGTCAGTGCTTCTCTGCTGTTCATAGGGTTTTCGATGGCAGATTGATTTTTGGGAGGGGGTTTCCAGGTCCTTCTCCCCTTGAGAAATTAGATAATCCTAAATTCAATTTTTTTGGGGGGGGTCAAAATTTGAAACAGCCTTTCCAGTGCATGCTGGCTTCTTTCAGTAACATTGCTGGAAAAAAGCCATCTGTGAGTCATTTCATTAATATAGCCTCGTGGGTAAAGAATGCTTTGGGGTGAATTGCTTCCTGCACAGACAGCATTTTTTTCTTTGTCTCAACCTCATCCTGAAGGTGTGGCTTTCTGAGGAAGACAATGATTCCCTCTTCATGCAGCCTTGGCTGCCAGTCAGAGGCATCGAGGACCCTGAGCCCAGTGAAGTCTTAGAAAACCCACCAGCACCTCTGCACCCTCTGGGGAAGTCTGCCTAAGGACCGGCGGGGGCTTTTTCCCACGTTCGCAACTTCTGTTCTGTGAAACTCATCCTTCAAAGGGAAAGGCTTCCTGGGAGGCAGGAAGGGAATGAGGAGGCTAGGACTGGGGGTGGTCCGCTCCCTGCAGAAGCAAATCCTGTGAATAGGAGTATCTGTAACAGACATCCTTGGGCTGCCACGGATCCCACGCAGAGGAACGTGGCTGTGGTTTGAATATGGTTAGCCCCCTCCAAAACTCATGCTGAAATTCAGTCCCTGTTATGGACTATTATGAGCTGGGAAGCCTGGGAGTTTAGTTCAGTGGTAGAGCATGATTTTTTTTTTTTTAATTTCTTTT
>VMDO01034861.1:0-16592 GCA_007922755.1 Pedetes capensis
AAAGATGGTTTCAAGGATATGATTTTAAATTTAGCAATCTTTTATAATTCTCAAAGAATACATAAAAATGTGAGTGATTCTCTTGATCAGATTCTCTTCAAACATTCCTTAGGGTATGTTAACTTGTTATTTCATAATAATTGATCACCAATTTCTTTTATACATCTTTTCTTATAAAACTAATGGGCTATAAACCTGTGTTCCAAAATGTATTTTTTTATTATAAAGTAACACTGGAGAGAAATTAGAGATATGAAGTGTATGTATATTTTTAAAAGATATAAATTTTATAACCTGATTTACAAAAACGGAACTCTGCAGTATGCACATGATGAAGTTTCTGACTTTTGTTATTGTCCATTTGGTTTGTTTTATTGGTTTTTTATTTTAACTCATTACAGAAAAACTGAATCGAAAGAATTTTAAAATATAATCATCCCAGTCTAGTTATTTCTTGGGAATTCAAGGTTCACAAATATAATTTAGGCTTTTTTCTGATTTCTTACCATTTATCACTAAGAGGCAGAGGAAGTGTGAAAAGTGGGAATCCAAACCCTGCAACTTATTCATAGTAATCTCGTGTTAGAGGTACTTGACAATATGTAACAGAAACCCTCAAGCAACTGGCAAAATATTGCTAATTTTCTCACTTTTCAAATGTTGATTAATGATTCAGTCATCTGTGCAATTAAGATTTATTAAATACTCCCAGGATTTTTCTTACAGAGGAGATTATGAAATATAGCATACACTGCAAAAATGACATTGGACAGTTCCTCTTGAGTTCTTACTCTTGTTCAGAGAAAAAAATGATATAAGTGCATAAAACTAACAAATTCTTTCCTTTTTAGTTTTCCATGTACTGCCATAAATGCCTTCTGATTAGTAGTCAATAAAGATTATTTAATAGAAGCAAAGGCCTATAGTAAAATTAATTTTCAGAGATACATGATATATATAGTAAACCATCTTTTCATTTTTTAGAATATCATCAATTCTTCTAGCTTAAGTAATTAAGTCTTATACACTAAATATTTCCATTGGGTAATAAGCTAATGAAAAATATGATGTCTTCAAAACTAATCATTTTAGGAAGGGAGAAACTTTTTTGAAATTATGTTGATTATTATTTTAAATACATTGCATCAAATGGATTCTGCAGTTTCTCTTTTGATCCTTATCAACCTTATGAATTGAATGCCAATAAAGATGAATATTAATAAAAGCTATACTTTTCATACTAGGTATCTATTAGTTGATCTTGCTTCAAAGTAACTTACTTCTTTGTAATATTAAGTTACTCTAATTTCCTACCTCCATGCCTTTTATTTTCGTCTGGAGAAAACCCTTCCAGGGCATGACCTAATGAATTCTGGTTCAAATTTCCAAATGAATCTCAACCAAAGCTATTCTATAATTTGATGGAAGAGAACCTTCATTAAATACCCTAGTGAGGGAATTTTTACTGTTTCATACCAAACTAAAGTACTTTTCTTGACATATTGAAATTGAACTTTAACATTTATGAGAATATAAATTGCAACAGCACATTGTAACATGTCATGGGTCCAGTAGAGCCTTAGGTCAAGAGTTTTTACTTTCTCTATAACCTCCATTAAAAATACCAGTGTTTCTAATTATTTTTCCTTTAAAAATTAGAAAAATATGTCCTGTTCTCCAGAGAGATGTTACCTTCAGTTATTTCTATAATTTATATGGTTGCATGGGGTATGTCTTTATGTTTTTTATTTGGCTTGACCAAAGTGTAACTTCAATTTTAGATAGGGCTAGTTAGTTTTTCTTTTAAACTCTGAATGTGGTTTTCTAATTGAGAAAGTTAATTTTTATCTTCTTTTTATTCCTGACCTCTTTGTCATTTTCTTGTCTCGAAAACTTGCTAATATCACAGCCTAAAGGGAATACTACTCTAGCTTAAAGTCAAGCCCTATGGCCATTTACTACTATTCTCACATCATAGTTATGCTCTTTATGTCATCTGAAATTGAATTTGACATTTGTCTATAGCATTTCTTCTGTACTCAAATATAGTCACTAGTTAGCAGCTCACCTTTCAAGAGCTTCATATGTCTTATTATCTGACATCTATGAAGTTCTTCTGAAGCAAAATGTTTAAAAAACAATGTTTGACAGCTAGCTGACTGGGCTTGCTCAGCACCCTGATATTTGGTTCTTCTGCTAACAACTTGGCTGAACCAAGTCTTTGTGGTGAATTGCAGTAATAGGAAGCAAACAAGTTTATCTGTAAAATTCAGTATGCATCTTATTTTTATAAGTAACTGTGCCACTCCTGGGGTTTGACTCTAAGTAAACAAACTGATTCTGGGTAGGAAGGAAAGAACTCACTATCACTTGGAAGGCTTGAATCAGTAGAAAATGAGGGAACCACAGTGGTCAAGAAGCCCAGTATACTATTGCCTTTCTTTACTAGAAGAATCTGTCAGGACATAGTACCATTGCTTCCACCATTGTGAGTGAGTTCTGACCATCCTTTCACTTTTCCATCATTCTAGAATTATAATTACAAATGAGAGTATCCAGTTATATACAATTAAAACATGTGCCCGCCCTGCTGGCCAGAGAGCAAGGAGAAGGATAATCTGTCCTTTTTAAAAAAAATAAAATTTGACTCACCACAGTGCAAAGTTCCCCCTGAATCAGAAAAGGAATGACTTTCGAGGTAGAACATAATTTTTTAAATCCTGCAAATGTTCAATACACTATTTGCATAAAAGCACAGGTACATATTAATTTTCACAGCTGATTTTAAAAGTTGAAGCTTTTCTGGGACATTATGAAACTGGAAACTCTTTTAACTTATTTGAGTTTCCTTGGGAAAAGAAAATAACTTTTCTAATTATTTATATGTAAATTTAAAATCAATACCTTCTGAGTAGGATTATGTGGAGATAGTTATAGTACTTTACACTTAATAAGAAGTATATCATAAGAACTCAATTATCTATATGGACAACATTGTTTAATCAGTGTAGTTGTAATGTTTTAACGTTAATACTATTTTACTGCACAATGATTCTGTTTACCTATCTGCAATTTTAAAATAAATGATATAGTTTTATTTATTTATTTATTTTTCTCTAACAGACAGGCTAGCCTCAATGAAGCAGCTGAGAAGTATTATGATCTGGCAGCCAGGTTGAGGCCAAATGTAAGTATTTTCCTAATGAGAATCATTATTCAGAGGGATGATCTCAGAGCATATAATAGCTTTAGGATATAGATATGTCATGATACTGTTTTTTCCCTCTCAACTCTGATTTTGAATACATAGCATACAGCTTATTCAACAATAAAATTCACCAGTTTCAAGTTTTCTTTCTCCCCAGAGATGAAAGATATTTTCTATCATTTGAATACAGGTTTTAGTATTACTAAATATTTTGCATTTGGATGAATTTTTAAATTCTTTGAAAGTTCTTTTGCTTTTTTTTTTTCTATGTTATTAAAGGGGCTGGGATTTAGCTCAGTTGGTAGAGCGCTGCTCTGCGGTCCCTGAGGTCCCAAGTTCGATTCCAAGCACCGTAAAAAGGGAGAAGGACTTGGCAACCCACTCCCAAGGCAATCCCGAAACAGTCAGCCATTGAAAACCCTATGAGGGTCGCTATGAGTCAGACTTGACTCAATGGTACCTAATATATAATATATATATATGTTATTAAATACCTATGATTGTTTGTTTCTCACCTATAATTAAACCTTGAGCAATACAGGTCTTTTGTACTTGACCATCCCAATTTCCAGTGATCATACTTTTCAACTTTATCAATGATTCGTTCATTACAAGTGTCCCCTGGGTGGTCACACTTTCATAAAGTAAGATGGATATCAATTAGATCATTACATTATTCATATTGAAATAGAATATGCATTTATGAGGAAAGAAGAACTTGTTTTGTAGCAGTCTCTGAAGGATTTTATTCGCAACACATCACTGAATTCTAGTACATTACTTTCTTTCTTATACATATTCTGCATAACTCTCCAACACTAAAGCCTACCCTGCTCTCCAGATCTAGACTATATATTGAGAAATGTAATTTTGAAGCAGTAATGAAAGTGTATGTGTGATGTGAGTACAAATAATGGAATCAGTCTCATTTCTTTATAGTAATTTATCCGTTGGGCAGACATCCATTGAGTGCCTGCTGGATGATAAGATTCAGTGATTTCACACCCTAAAAGACCACACAGTATAAGTGGAGAAACTCTATGTACAACTAATTGAAATTGGGTGTGGTGATTCCTGTAGAGGTATATATAATCTTTTGGGAGCACAAAATTTAAGGATTATAGTTCCTGAAATAGGCCTACATGAGAAGTAGTTTTCTTTTCCTACCATGAGATTTAACCACAGTAAACTTAGCCCTGAATCTAAATGCCCCTAGTTTTATTTATAGGGGAGAAAAAGTAATATATTGTAATGTAAAAGTAATGAATTTGGTTGAGACTCCATAACAAAAGAATATCTAACATAACAAAAGCATACCCATTTGTTTAAGTTTTAAATGACAAGGGAGTCTTCAGAAATAAGATGCACCGCCCTCCCCAAAACAGGGAAAACTATTGTTATGGCCATTCTGTAGAAGTATGATTAGAGAACAAAAGGATGTTATGTAATGGAAGTAAATTAAGGGAAACCTAGCAAGGCCTGTCTGTTTAGATACTTCTCTGGGTCCCTTTGCCTTCAGAGATAAAAATGTTAATGAGGGTCTTGTGATCTACTTCAGGAGAGACCTGTGGGAGGAGGTCATAGAATGGCCACTCTGCTTTTGTGGTTTTCTAAGTTTCTTTTAGTTTAAAGTACTCAGTGTTCCAAGGTGCCAAATTTTCCAATGATTTTTCTGATCCCCTCCATGTTGAGTTGCTTCAAGAACTGGTAACTGTTTATAACAGATAATAAAAATCATAATAGTAAGAAAAATGACAGCTAAATTTTACTAACACTTTTTATGTGTTAAGCACTTTGCCAGATTCTTCCTGTGAATTCCTTTATTCATTTCTCACAACCCACAGATCCTTTGTAATCTCCATTGTGCTGAGGGTTAGAGCTAATACCTCACCAGCTTTATAGCTTTGGGGAATGACATGGTCATCTCGGCCACTGTGTTCATAAGTGAAAGCTTGATGCATGGGGAATATAGTAGCTGTACCTTAAAGAAAGCTGTACCAAAAGTATAGGAAGCTAATATAATAATACTCTGTTCATTTATTTACTTAGTAAATATTTACTAAGTGCCATATACTATTCTACACACTGGACATAAACAATGAGCAAAATGGCCTCGAGGTTTGCCTGTTAGGAGCTTACAATCTACTGAGGAGCTGGAGTTTAATCAGATAAATAAACTACACAGTATGTGTAACAGTGATATGTGATTTGGAGAAAAATGTAGCAGGATCTGTAAGACTCAAACTCCAATTTGGAATTCTGAGCCTACCTGGAGAGTTCCCAGTGAGAAAAGGAGGCCAGAGCCACTGCAAAAGCACAGGATTTTATTGTCCGACGGGTCGGGGTCTACTCAGCTCCATCGAACAAGAGAATGAGAGAGAGAGAGAGACTCCGAAATGCAGAAGCGAGGGCTTTTTATACCCTTACAGAAGCAAAATGGTGGGTTAGCTGACTGGTACAACTTTGATTGGTCACATTGGTTGACTTTTAAACTGATTGGTTAAATCAAATAGCAAGGCACACGCAGGAAGGGGGAAGGTTTCGGCATTCTGAGACGTTGGTGTTAGCAGATGTGGGCTGATGATAACAGGAAGTGGCAGCTTAAGATAGCTCGGGACTTCCCAAGTTGGAAGGGGTGGGGTCTCTCTGAGGCAGTGGAAAAATTTTCTTAGCCTGATCTATAAAATGGCTTTTCTATGGCTAAGCTGGGTCCTTCAGATCAAGGGGATAAAGATGGTATGGTTTTGTAAATGCCCAAATTGGGCACCTTTTATGGTATTTCTAAGAGAAGGATTGAGTTTGAAATCTTAAACTTGCTGTTATAATTTCAGTGAAGCCAAGGGAGTAGGTTTTTGTGCTGTTGTTATTGGTTTTATTTATTTTTTCTTTTTCCCTTTACCTTGATTAATATTATGTTCTAAATGTAATAATTCATGATACTTACGTTCAGCCTTTTTTCATTGAGTATCATTCACTTTAGTGTCACTTTTATTCTTGTTAAATGATTGGTTAAGTGAGAGTTTTCAGTACAATAAGATGGAATGGTGAAGAAAGAATTATCTGAGCTATTTCACCAACTCTAAAAAAGAAAATGATAGGCACCACATGGTTCAGGCCTAGCCTATGAGCTTGTTTATTTTCAATGACTAGCCACATCATAAAATCAATATTTAATCTCTCACTCAAAACTATTTTATTTTTGCTGGGACCCCAAAATGTTTCCTCACAAATATCCTCTAGACTGCTTTTGAAAATCTATTCATTCAAATGATACCTTGTATGGTTACAATAAATATCTTAGGGACTGGATAGAAATAAACTCCATATTTAACAATAAGAAAATAATGTCACAATTGGTTACAGATGTGGTTTTTCCCCAATCTGTTTTATAATTATGTTTTGATTTTCTGTTCATAGAGTATATAAGTAATGTGTCACTAAGGCAAGAGTGATAAAATCACAAACATTGCCAATAGTATAAATTTTTATTCTGAAACAAAGAGGCCTATTTAAACAATAACCTATGATTTATTAGGAATCATGCACTTGATCTAAATTAAAGCATCCACCTAACATTTATCTTCTTGTTTATTCCCTTTGTTAGTTCCATATTTTTGCTAAATTTCAGTCTGCATAGCACACAGACCTCAGTTCTTATTCCCTATTTAAATGCTTCATTTGTATTTTTTTATTTTGCTCAGCTCTACTTGATAATCCAGTCTTACCCTTATTTTTCACAAAGCTTTTTGTTTTATTGGCTTCAGTGTCCCTGCAACTGCAATGATCAGTAGCTTTGTGTGGGAGACTCTAAGAATCTTGTAGCAGTATTTATGTAAGGTTATGACTATAAAAAGCAATTTTTTACACAAAAAATTGTTTCGGGTTCAGGCATAATTTCAATATGCTAAAATTTAGAGGGTTTGAGTTCGATTCAGGTTGGGGTTTAAAATTTTAATCCTATGTATAGATAGACAAAATTTCTCAATTTTTTTTTTTTTAATTTTTAATAGCTAACAATGCAAAGGGCTGGGGTTTAGCTCAGTTGGTAGAGTGCTGCTCTGTGCTTTATGAGGCCCTGGGTTCAATCCCCAGCACCTCGAAAAAAATGGGAGAAGGACCTAGAAGCCCACTCCTGAAACAATCTTGAAACAATCAGCCATTGAAAACCCTATGAGGGTCGCTTTGAGTTGGAACCCACTCCGAGGGCACCTAACAACAACAATGCAAAAAAAAAAAAAAGAAAGAAAAAAAGAAAAGAAAGAAACAATAATAGCAAAACACCACACATTGAAAGGTGAACCTGAACTCAAATTTTCCTCGGGTTCAGGTTCAGGTTTGAGTTAAGAAAAATTTTTGAAGATGCTTGAACTAGAATGGATTTAGGGCCCAAGTTTATTTTGAAGCTTTGCTGTCTACACATAGGACTTAAACCTGACTTTAAGCCCTCTAATTTAGTATATTGAACCCACATACAAAACTGAACTCAATTTGAGGGTTTAAAGTGCTGGTATAAGTGAAATATGTGGCTGCAACCCTTGTGTCCTAGTGCTTATTACCATCATATATAAAAGTTTGTTGATTATTGGTGGGATATAGTTCTTTCCTAACTAAGTACTGATTCCGTTTCTTCAATATGTTCCATAAGAACTTCTTTATTTTTTCTATTCTACAAAAGCATGTTGTTCCACATAATTTACTTTGAAATGAATTTTCTTTCTATATTACTTTATATATGAAGAATTCCAGTGATCAAATGCTAAAATAAAGAAGTCTAAATTAGGCATAGTATAACTTTTAGATGCTAGTATTTTCTCTTCTTCATGATGTTAACTGTGTTACCATTTCTGACATACATAAAGAATTGTGTTCTCCATATAGTCTAGGTATATTTATTTCAAAAATGACACATTTTTGAAATCTTTTAAATTTTTAAATCTTAATTAGCTGATTTTGTGGGGTAATTGCTCTAAAATTAGACTTCATGTTAGGTTAAAACATACCTCTAAAATGGAAAATCTCTTTACTCGAATTGAATTTTAAGTTTTGCTAGTTTTAGTTTTTTATTTTTATGAATAAATTAATTTTTCTGTGGATGTTACTTTATTCAAGTAGCAGTTCTTCTCTCCCCACTAATGCACATCAAAAAGTGCTGACTCTTGAGGACTAGCAGGAACATTTAAATGAAACTGCTTTGTTCTGCCTATGGGAATTAAGCCAAATTCTGCATTAGGTTATGGATTTTTTTAAAAAAAATTTAATGTGGAGAATGGGAAATTAGCATAGTAGAAAGTCACCTGCTCTTACTTTACTTTTTATCAACTCTGGCACCAAGAGAGTATGATTATCGATGATCAAATCTTATATTCTTCTCTATATAACTTATTTTTTAAATCAAGTTCCAGCTTTATATATGACTATGCCAAGTGCAATAGGATTTCAAAGTTATGAAAAATTAACTCTGGTCTTGAGAAATATATGATCTAATGTGGGGAAGATGAGGAGAGAACACATGAATAACAATTCTCAGATGTCAGGGCCATACATAATGCTATTTGAGAAGGGCTTTGTGAGAAAGATAAGCTGGTTGCTAGCAAAGTGTACAGGAGAGATTACTTTCAACTGGATTGATCTGAAAAGGCATTGAGTCAGAGTTGGCGAGGTTAAAGAAGCTTGAAATGACAGAATGTTTTTAGGTGAAGATTTTAGCAAGAGGAGGAAAAAGGAGAGAATTTTGGAAGATAAAGCGGTAGGCATAAATAAGAGAAAGAGGAGGAGGAGAGAAAGAATTGGAAACTAACATAAAGCCAGGTAAGAGGCATTAAGTATCATAATAAAGATTAGGAGTTTGTATTCTAGAATTTTGTTAAGTAGGTTGACAATGAAAGTTGTAATTTGGGATGGCAATTTATGTTATGTGGGAGAAGGATCCAGCAACCCACTCCCAAAAAACAATCAACCATTGAAAACCCTATGAATAGCAGAGAAGCACAATAGTGTTTCCTCTGTTGTACATAGGGTCACTGAGTCAGACACCGACTGGATGGCACCTAACAACAACAACAAATTTATATTACACAGTGAAAAGATGTTTGTTGTGTTCAGGGAATAAGAGTTGAGAGACACAGCCTTAGGAAAACCAAATAAAAGATCATAACAGTTTAGGCATAAGGCATAAGAGACACACAGGATAAGTAAAACACACAGAAAAAGTATGTATTAGATTATTTGATAGGATGTGAGTAGGAAAAGTAGTTGGCCACAATGAGGGTTCCAAAATTTTGAATTTAGGTAAACTGGAGAAAAAGAAATACCACAAATAGAAATAGGATAGTCTAAGAGCTGTATTGATTTCAAGGAGAAAATCTTAAGTTAGGACTTAGAAAATTCTGAATGAAAAGTAGGTTATTCTAATTTTCTATGAGACATTCCTATCAGGAAGCAGTGGCAAGAAAGTCTATAAGGATAGAGTTGTGGGAATCATTTGCTGGAAGGAAACAGTACAAATGAAGTGAGTAAAGATCATTGAAGGAGAGAACGCACAAAAGGAGAGAAGAGACCCAGTTTCAAACCCCTGGGAATTTCTGCATTTAGAATGTAGGTTAAGGGAGACAACCAAGACAGTTACAGGACATAGAAATCAGAGTTGGTGAGCAGGGAACACTGCTGCTAAAAGGACTGCAAAGATCCATTGACTTCAGGGAATAAGATCACATTGGTGGTTCTCAGGAGAACACTTACATTGACAGTGTGGAAAGAAGTTTCTCAGCTGTTAAGGAAATGGAGCATTGGTAATAGAAGTATAAAACTTATTCTGTAAAGAAGTTTAGACATAAATGAAAGAGAAGGGAAAATCTGAAAAAATACCTCATGAACTTATTAAATACAAAAACTGTTAACAGAGTACATATGTTTAAATATGAGGCAGAAAATGTGTCCAAATAGGGATGTGAAAGAGGACAAAAGAAGTATTGAAGATCTTAAAGGATTGTTTTCCCCCAGGGGCTGAAGAAGAAGAAGTAGTCTATGAAAATATAGGAGAGAAAACCAAAACTGGACACAAGGGAGGGGGTAAACTTAGGAAGTAATGGAGATAAACTTAGTAAATTCCTTTATTGTAGTAATTTGGTTATCTGCTAACACTGTGAGAAGGAGGGTCGAATTTAAAGTTAAGGACCTGGGGATACCTGGATGTTTTGAGGTAATATTTCAGTGATAATACACAGTGGGTAATATTTCACCCAGTCCTGTAGTCTCCGTATGTGATAAATAAGTGCCAGTTGAGGTATATTTTTGTGAGATATAGAATTAAGCAATTAGTCATTTTATATTTCTAAATGAATTTCTAAAATTACCAGTAGATTACTTACAGTTTTGACTCAGCTTTATGACTTTATATGCTAGATGTTTGATTCATACTTTACGTTTCTCATTTATATAATATTTTATAAATGTTCTTCATGCACTTTCATTATATATGAATTAAAAGGGACCTACATCCCCAGAATTACTTAATAGAAACCTGAATATGTACATTTTACTTTCCCCAGACACTTAAAATATAAATTATTTCAGAGTATTATTATAAAATCAAAACCAGTATGTTACATGTTTGGTCTCTTTAGTAATGATTAAATGTCAAAAGACCAAAATGAGAAATATGAGAAGAAAATCCAAAGAAACAAGCTTACTATGACAGAGTGCAGCTATGCTAGAATAGCTCACATATTCTACAATATATTACTTTCAATTAGGACTACTCTTTTTATAGTAAATATAGTTGTCAGGGAATGACTATAGAGCAGAAATTACCACCAAAAGTAGAATATGGAAGAAATGGTGGAGAATTAATTATTTGGGCTATTCTGATGGAAGGAATGTAAACTAGCCCAAGCATATAGCTGTTTTCTGATGGGAAATATGTTTCTCAACCGTAATTAGAACAAGAAACTGTAAAATTAAATTAAATAGGACAGATTCAGATTTGACCATACAAGGGAGTTTTTGGTGAAAATTATGAGATGGCCATTTTCTTGGAAAAAATGACAGGGTTAATAATAATTTGTCTGGGAAGCAGTTAAACCACATTTCTGCTTATAAATGGGGGAGGAACCATATGGCCACTCCCAAAACTTTCCACAAGTTTCTGTGATGTGGGAAAATTACATACCATGGATCTCTTGAGTTTTAGACATTAATAATAGTATATGGATCCCAAAATCACCAGATTGACTTTATGAGTAAAATGTGTTTTAACATTGTACATTTATTTCCCATTTCAATTTCAAATACATCTGTGCACTTTCCAGTTAGAAAATTGAGTGAAATAAGGCAACAAACTCAGAAAAACCAAGTTCCAACCAACGGTGAAATTGTTATTAGTTTTTCCTTGTATTTTATCTGGTTTTATTAAATTGACCTAGAGATATTGAAACAAGTCCTTAGATCTTAGGTTTATTTACACTCAAATTTAGTCACCAAAGTTTTATTCTGTGCTTTCATAATTCATCTCATTTATATTATTTGTATTATCAATAGAAATCAAATATCTAATTCTTTTTGCCTAATTTCAGCAAGTTAGATGCTCACTTCCCTAAGAACTTCAGTTATACCAGGATCAACTGTAATCTCCTCCCAACCATATCTGCCTTCAAAATTCTCTCCACTGTTGATCTTTTTTCTAAATTATTTACATATTGTCATACTTTTCTTCTGACAAGCCACAAAGTGTAGTTTCTGGTGCATTGCTTCTCTCTGCTTACATTTCAGTTGCTTTGTGTTGTACTTTATTTTGGAAATGTTAGACAAACCAAAACAAAAATGTATTTTTGAAGTGGTTACTGTTTTTCTTCTGTTTATCAAATTTTCTAAGTCTCAGAGAAGACAAGGATGGATAGTACAACCCATTTGGTTACTATCGGTGTGGACAAGTTGCAGCCCAGGCTGGAGCAATATTATTGGGCTGAACTAAGCTGAATTTACAAATTTACAGGGTTGTTTTTTTTTTTTTTTCCATCGTTGGGGTATTGTTATGCATCAAAAACCACATGCAATCATTTTTAAACACTATTTAAAAAAGATATACATACTCACTTTGTGTGTGTGTGTGTTGTTGGATTCATAAAAGAAAAGATTAGAGGAGGTTAAGAGATGGGCAGGAACTTAACTAGCTCTTGACTACAAAGAAAATCTACTTGAGTATCGTAGTTTAAGGAACATCAAAACCTTTGGGAAATTTCACTTAATTATATTCTCTGATTCTAAGCATGTTTATTTTTGCTCACATTTCTTTGTGGGGGTATTCTTTGTATGGAGTTGTAGCTATAATTGTTTGAATTGTGAGACCACATGCTAAAAATTACAATTAGTCTCTTCTCCAGAAAACCATGATTCCTGGAATGTTCAGCTGTTCTAACCACACTGGCCCACATTCCCACCTGGGAGTGTATTAGGGGCAAAGAACTGTGGCTATCGCCTGTAGAGGACAGTTCTCTTCTTCAACCCCCAGTCACCATATTCACAATGCCCTTTGGTTATTTCCAGAGCTAGTCTCCTCTATTTTTATTACCTTTAGAGCTACTTATGCTTAAATATACTGAATTAGTAACAAAAAACTGCTTATGAATGTAAGTCTTTATTCCTATCCTCTTATAAATACCTCACTCCATCTTTTTCTTTTCTTTGACTTTCTTCCTCAACTCTTCACTCCTAGTTACGTTTTTGAATCCTAATATGTATCAATAGGTAAGTTCTGTTGTGCTTTTCTTAAAGACAAACAGATTAGACAGATCCTGCAAAATTAATAAATTCGTAGATTAATTTCTCTTGAAAATCGCATGTCCTTGTCAAAAAACTTCTGATACTTTTTTTTTTTTTTTTTTTTTTTTGGTACTGGGGGTTGAACCCAGGGCCTCGCACTTGCATGCTGTGCACGTGCTGGACCACTGAGCTGCACCCCCAGCCCATTTTTTTACTTTTTGAGACAGGGTCTGGCTAAGTGATGCAGACTGCCTCTGGTCTTGAACTTGTGATCCTCCTGCCTCCACCTCCCAAACCACTGGGATTACAGGCATGTGCCACTGCGCCCGGCTTCTGATACATTTTGAAATAGACAAAAAGACTTTATTTTTTATCAGAATTTGTTGTTGTTAGATGCCATTGAGTCGGGTCCAACTCATAGTGACCCGCATAGGGTCTTTAATGATTAATTATTTTGAGATTACTTCAGGAGTGGGTTGCCACATTCTTCTGTTTTATTAGCATTGTTGTTCTTGTTATTAGGTATTGTCAAGTCAGTATTCAACTCATAGCAACCATACTTACAACAGACAAAATAGTATTATTATCACTTCTCTGCCATTCATAGGATTTTCAATGGCCAATTGTTTTTTGGGAGTGGGTTGCCAAGTCCTTCTCCCATTTTATTAGCATATACTGTGCAAAATAATGAGTATCATTATGACAATGCATACATGAGTATGGTGTACTTTGGCCAGGTTTACCCCACTCCCACCGTTACCCTCATTCTCTCTCTTCCTTCCCTCTCACTGATTTCCTTCCTTTTCCCAAATAATCCCCCTTTCTACTTTTTTAAAGTGTAGATTTCACATATTAGAGAAAATGTGTGGCATTGATGTTTCTGAGTCTATTTCACTTAACTTCATCTTTAATTCCTTCCATTTTCCTAAAAAAGACATGATTTTGTTCATCTTTATATCTAAATAATATTCTATCGTGTATATGTGTGTGTGTGTATATATGTGTATATATATATATATATATATATATATATATCACATTTTCTTTGTCTACTCTTGGTCATGTGGGCTGATTCTATAACTTAAATATTGTGAATAGTACTGCAGTAACATGTGTATACAGGTAACTGTATTGTATGGTGACTTTGATGAAAGGAAGATTTTATTTATTTATTTTATTTACTTATGGTACTAAGAGGCTGAGCCCAGGGCCTCATGCATACTTTTTGCATGTGTTCTACCACTGAGCTGTACCCCCAATCCCTTTTCAATTTTTTATCTTTAGACAGGATCTCACTAAGTTACACAGGCTGCCTCTGTCCTCAAACATCTAGAGTCACTGGGATTATGGTGCCCACTTAAAGGAAGACTTTATTTAGGACTGTTGTGTTAGGTATCAAGACTATTATGATAAGGGAGAGAAAAATCAGCCTCAATGCTAAATACAGCAAAGACAACTAGAGAGTTATAGTGACAGGAAGCAAGAAATTCTGCTTTCCCAAATTACGGCAGTTTGGCATGTTAAATATGTTAAGCTGAAGGAATTTGAGAACTGGCATGGGCAAGAAGTACCTTCTGACCTTCCCCTGATGCAGGCTCTAAGACCCTCATATGAGAGATAGCTTCCCAAAACTGGAGAAAAGCAATGCCCTTATTTCCAAGAAGAAGCGAT
Organism: Pedetes capensis; assembly: GCA_007922755.1. NCBI lineage: Eukaryota > Metazoa > Chordata > Mammalia > Rodentia > Pedetidae > Pedetes > Pedetes capensis. The sequence continues at coordinate 14,636 of VMDO01034861.1, forward strand.
ACAAAGAGAAATCCGAACAAACAGGCCTTCCTGAATTCTCTCCAGTTTATCACATTTAGTTCAAACTCCCTTTGTCCTATTATTTTTCTTCACACTCTTCACTCATCCTCAAACCTAGAATGCAAAATACTTATATTTTTATAATTGTCTTCATTTCTTTATGAAGGCTTCCCTATCAGGTAAAACATATTAAATAAATTTGAGTGCTTTTCTCTTGTTAACTTCTCTTCTATTGTAAGCCAATGAATTAAAACAGGTAGAAGGAAAAGCGTGTTCCTTCCCTACAGTAGCTAATTAGCAGAGTGAGGGGGTGAATGGGTGGAAAATTACTGGAGAAGACCTCAAGGGTAATAGTATTCTTGCTAAACTGACTTAACAGGATTCTTGCTGAAAATAGACCAAGTGACCAGAAATCAAGAGTTGTTAATAAGAAATTTGATCAGATACTGATGGTAAAAAGACTGAAAGATGGGAGAATCTAGCTACACTGACTTAGCAGGATTTTTGCTGCAACTGCACTGGGCAGGTTGGAGTCAAGGCTCAAGGAAGAGATCTAGTACAAACGGGAGTTTTGAAGACCCTGTCTAATGTTACAATGTTGAACTCCTTTTCGATTTGATAATGTCAGAATCAACAGTTTTCTCTTTATTACTTGAGAAGCCTTTGATTAAATACCAAATATGAAAAAATATATACACATCTTAGGATGAAAATTTCATTTTGCTGTTTTAAGACTATCTTATGCTTGGTGGGACTAGCATTCATTTATTTAACTCCATGTGAGTCGGACTAGACTCAATAGCACCTAACAACAACAGATCTTTTGAGTGAACATCGTGTTACACATTGCTATTGCAATTCAATTCACAGGCAGATGCCACATGGAGAAAACATCTCTTAAAATGTGCATACATTTTTTTGGCAATACCACATGTGGCTGTAACATTCTTTGATGAGTCCTGAAAAAGAAATGAGAAGAGCTACATTTTTAGGAAGGGGAAAATATGTTTGTGTTAGAAAATATTCCCATCTTTGTTTTATAAACAACTGTTATTTCCTTGTTGTTGTTGTTGTTAGGTGCCATCAAGTCGGTATCTGACTCATAGCAACCCTCTGTACAACAGTGGAAACACTATTGTCAGTGCTTCTCTGCTGTTCATAGGGTTTCAATGGCAGATTGATTTTTGGGAGGGGGTTGCCAGGCCCTTCTCCCAAGCCTACAGCTTCTGGTGTTCCCAGGTGGTCTCCCATCCTGGTACTAACCAGCCCCAACCCTGCTTAGCTTCCGAGATCTGATGGGATCAGATGCCACAGGGCTACGGGCTGCAGGCGTTATTTTCTTAGTTATCAAGTAATAACAAATGGCTGCTGTGGGACAACATTCATATTTTTAAAAGCTGTAATGAAGCTCCCTTATGGTTTACTGCAGATCACTTTAGTTTTGGACCTTTATATTTGAACAACTCCCTTATTCCTATGTGGCTTTCATCTCCATTTTTTATGTCACTTTCTTAAATGGTCCCTACTAAAATAGCTCCTAAGAATGCAGCTATATAACAAATACACATTTTGTTTTTGAAGTATAAATGACAAGTTTAGAAGAACAAATGTGGTGCCATTAGAAATCTTATGACAAGAAAGAACTTGAAATGGTCACTTAATTACTAAACTGGTTTCATTTGAAAAGTAAATTGCTTAGCTTAGGGATGCTGAATTTTAGGGAGAGAAGCAATTTTGAAAATAGTTGTTAGAGTGATATACCAAATAATATAGATGAACTACTTGTAATAATTCATAACTACAAAAAAATAATTGCTTAAATCTTGTGAAATGATGATCAGCCTTGTTTTTGAAAGTATACTATAACAGACCTCAGCTAGTTCTACAGTGGACAAATGTAAAACATGCTTACTTCTACCAGTCACTTTTTTTTTCTTATTCATCAATGCGAGGTGGT
>VMDO01034862.1:0-16602 GCA_007922755.1 Pedetes capensis
CTCTCTGTCTCTCTCTCCTCTCTCCTCTCTCTCTCCCCTCTCCCCTCTTCTCTCTCTCTCTGTCTCTCTCTCAACAGGACACTCTGACTCTGGCTGCCCCACACTGCCCTGCTCACCCGCTCTCCCACCTCTGTCAGCTCTATCTCCATTCACGCTAAAGCATCCTTTAGGAGTCCTCACTGCACGGCCAGGGGACCCTGGTCACACACCCTCCCCTGGGCTCAGGACCCCCATGTGGGCAGGAGCTCGGTCCTGCTCTTCCTCCTGCCCCCCAGAAACCTAGCCTGGTGCCTTGCTGGGGGCTGCCTCTGAGTGTGGATTCATAAGTCACAGTCCGGCTCCTCCACGCTTCCGGCTGCATTTCCTGGGTCCCTGCTGGGAGAAGCAGCCTCTGTGGCCCACCCCACTGCTGCTGCCCCCAGCTCTGCCAGCCCCCTGGAATGGCCACGGGAGGCACGTGTTCTAAAGGCCGCCTGTGACGAAGACACCGGCATTGTGCCTTGCCACACCCTGCGTCGCCCAGGGCTCCTCTATGAAGAGTGGAGGCAGGAGGCCAGGGCCCAGCCTTGCCCACAGGAGGGCTCAGCCGGTTTGGTTCTCTCTCCCTCGCTCTCTCTGGCTGCCTGTGAGTGCCACGCGCTCTCCGGGCTAAGCCAAGGAGTCTCTCCTCAGCTCAGGCCCTGCACCCCTGTTTCCCTCCCTTCTCCCCCAGCCTTGTCTTCTTTGTCTGTGTCAGGCCCCCAATAGCTTCTACGTCTCAGAAGATGCCCATGTCCTTCCTGCCCACACTCAGAGTGCCTGTGGTCACACCGACATGCCCGGTGGGTCCGTGGGGGCAGGAGCAGGAGCGGGCGAGAGCAGGGCCTTTTCCAGCAACCAGGAAAAGAGGGAATGGAGAAGTGGCCACAAAACCCAAAAGAGATACAGAGAACTGGGCTGGATTTCGAAAGAACCAGCAGTTCTCACAGGGGGATCAGATGCAAGGAGAGGGAGAGAAGGGACATCAAGTGCACTCCTACTCTGGGTCCCAGGCAACTGAGAGAGCGCCATGGTCGTTCTGTGGCTAGGAAAGGTGGGGCATGGGGTCAGAGCGCCTGGGTCATCGAGATCTCCTCTTGGCACATGTTGGGTCTGACCCACGTCAGCCTCACAGTAGAGACTTCGGCGAAGCGTTTAACCACAGAGCGCTGGAATTCGGCAGGGAGGTCTGGACCTGACGACACTGGGAGCAGCTGCAGCCCACGGCCACAGGGTGAGTGGAAGGTGGGGAGAGCAGCAGGTGCATCTGCGAGCCACACGCCTGCAGACAGACACCCAGGGCAAAGTCCCACGGAAGACCTGCGAAGGGGTCAACCCCGCTGCCCCCAAGCAGAGCAGTGCTGCCACCCCAGCAGAGCGTGGGTACCAGAGAACCAGCAGGGAGCACCTGGGAAAGAGGGGAGCACCTGGGAAAGAGGGGAGCACGTGGGAAAGAGGGGAGCACATGGGAAAGAGGGTGCCTGGGTCTAGGGAGGATGCCAGCTGGTCATCTGCCCACCCATCCAGCAGCCACATCCTGGGAGCCACGGCGACATGGAGCAGATTGGCGAGGGAAGAGACCCACAGGCAGGGCAGGGACTCAGAAGGGGCAGCACAGGGAGAGGGAGGAGGAAGCCCCCCCCAGGGGTCAGGCGGGAGGTGAGGGAGGCCAGTGTGTTGTGTCAGCCCTGGGACATCAGCTGCACAGCTGTCAGCAGGCAGGACGTGTCCTGAGCCCCAGGCGAGTGGCTGCTGCGCTGCCTTTCCAAGTCCTCTGTCATCCACAGAGTGCCAAGCAGCTTGGTTGCAGTGCACGGAGACCTCACAACCCGCAGTGGGCGCATCCCAAGGCCGAGTCCTCCTCCCAGAGAGCCTGGCCTCTGCTGCTCTCAGCTGCTCCCTGGCGCTGACCCCCTCTCGCTGACCTCCGAGTCTGCTGCCCGCGGTCGCTCTCCCGAAGCCCCTCTTTACCAGGTGACAAATGGCCAGCCGCCATCCCACCACCGAGCCTGTCACTAGTCTCACGCGTCCCTTTCCACAGCTGAAATAAACCACCCTGGCTGGGAGCAAACGCATCTGTCTCCATGGCGGGTGGTGCCGTGGTGGCAGTGGGAGGGGCTGGCAACTGCTCCCTGCAGCCAGTGGCTGCAGCCCCTCTGTGGCCTCCTCCAGCTTTCCCGGCTCCCACCCCAACCCTGCCTCGCCCTCACATCTCCCCCCCACCCCGTGCCCCTCCCGTCTCCATCTCTCAGGCTTATTAATGTCCGGGAATGGCTGGTGACCCATGCCAGCCACGGAGAAATGCCTCCGCCTGGTCCTGGCCATTCCGGTGCAGGTGTAAGCGCGTCCGGCAGGCCCCAGCAGGCAGGAAAGCCCCTTTTCACTGCTGCCCACCGGCCCAGGTGAGCAGATACTCCTCATCCTACCAAGTATACATCTGTGGCATTCTTGGACGACCCAGTTTTCCATGTAAGGAAAAAGCAAATAAATTATTCAACCTCATTCCCGGATGTCTCAACCATGTCTACTTTAATTGCCATTTGAACTAGTTAAACATGTTACATGAGTTTCCCTGTGCTGGGAGGGGCTGACTGCATGAATGTGTCAGGGAACAAAGCCCAGCATCTGCACTTGGAGCGGGTTTCGGGGGCAGGGGGTCCCAGACTCTGCACTGGGCTAAGGAACCAGAGGCAGGAGGACCCCCGGAAGTGGGCTTGTGGGCAAGACCTCCAGCATGGGCTCCTGGTGCCCAAGTGAACACGTGTGGAGATTATGCCTGGGGCTCTAGTGTGACTCACACCTGCCTCAGGGCCTGGCACAGGCTGAGGGTGTCAGTGCTGGGACCCACAGAGGGACCAGGACAGAGGGCAATGTTGAGACACCTGGGCACTTGCAAACTCACGGTCCACCTGCTAATTCCAACCAGAGGTCAAGAGCAGGGCCTGGGACCTGGTCTTGTATTTTTACTTTGTTTTAAATTTCATCAGTAGACTCTGATGTCTAGGCAGGTTTAGAAAACCACCCATTAAAAATGGATATCGGCAAACTTTTTAAGGTACAGGTGCTATTTTTGGCTTTGCGGGCCATGCAGTCTCTTCGGGAGGAGCTCTGCTCCCAGGCAGCACAGGCCACACAGCAAAGAATAAGTGTGGCTGTGTGCCAATAAATCTTTATTCACAAAAACAGGTAGTGGGCAGGGCGTGGCCTGGCATAGCTTGCAGACCTCTGACCTAAGGGCCTGTCTCTTGAGGGATACTTTTCAGCTTCTCCAACCCCAGGATTGACTGAAAATACTTTTATTATAAGCCAGGCGCAGAGGCGCACTCCTGTAATCCCAGAGGCTCAGGAGGCAGAGGCAGGAGGATCGCAAGTTTGAGTCCAGACGCAGTCTGTGTAACTTCGTGAGACCCTGTCTCAAAAAGTAAAAAAATGGGCTGAGGGTGCAGCTCAGTGGTCCAGCACTTGCAGAGCATGCAGGCGCAAGGCCCTGGGTTCAACCCCAAGGACAGCAAAAAAAAAAAAAAAAAAAAAAAAAACTTTTATTATAATCCTGTTTTAATCTGTTCAAATATTCACCTGGATATAAACTCTTCTTACTTTTTACTTTCATTTGACACTAAAAGCAAAACACATTAATATATTAAACACAAACCCATAACAACAACAAAATCTAAATTAAAAATATAACTTTAATATAGGAGACAACGATCTACCAACACTAAATCATTGCCTGGTGACTCAGCTCCGTCACGTTCCCCGTCTGCAGCGAAGCCCTTTGGAAGCAGGAGGCCCCCGCCTGGGCTGCCATCATGAATGACATGGCAAGGACGGGCCAGGGTGTGGGCACAGCTTCCCAGTGACAAGAAGAAATCTGGGCTCAGCCGGTGCCACACTCACCTGGAAGGGGGCTCCTAAGTGCCCCAACTGTGTGCTGCAGAGCGTGCATGCAGCGGGTGTGGGTGGGCCTGCCGTGTGGACCTGTGCACGTGGGCGGTGGGCATCTGTGTGTGCAGGTCTGCTGTGTCTGTGCTCGTGTACCGTGAGTGTGGCGTGTATATAAACATGTGCACACGCGCCCACACACACGCACTCATGTACATCTCCACACCCCTGTAACTTTCGGAAGTTAAGGCACTGGGAGGCTGTGTGACAGGCCCCAGCACCACAGCCTGAGGGACAGAAGCTGGATGGGAGCCAGGAGGGAGCCTGGCGTCACATCCACACCCCCACCACCTCCCTAGCACTCCGTCTGCAAGGGAGTTGCATTGCAGCCCAGGAGAGAGAATCCGTCGGAGTTGGCGTGCAGGTGGCTGTGATGCAGAGGGAGCTCCTGCTGTGCTGGCAAGGTTTGGTCCCCTGCCCTCCCAGCCATGAGTTTCCAAGGCAGGCAGCTCCCAGCCCAGCTGCTCTGGGGAGAAGGGAGTAGGGCACAGGCAGCACGGTCTGGACAAGGCCCCGTGCTGTAGCTGGGGCAGAGGAGGCAGCCTCATGCATGCAAGGACATTCCACACCTCGAGGCCAGAGAATGGCTTTGCTCCGGGCCAGGCTGGGGTGCTGGGTCCCCATGGGGCCAGGACTACGAGCCACTGGGTCACCTGGGGGCGCAGGTGGTCAGGGATGTGAGGATGGGCAGGCGCTGACGAGTTTGGTGCCGCAGTTCGCTGAGGGTGGGTGGTACGCTGACTGCCCCGCTTCCTCTCCAGAACTGGTAATGGCCCTTCCCCGGCTCTGGGCACTCTCAGACAGGGACAGAGGTGCCGCAGGCTGAACAGAGGGGACAGAAGGAGCCTCTGCAGGTGCCCAGCTGGGGCTGCGGCTGTGCCCAGGAGGAGCGTCCACCAGAGCCACCGTCCTCCCCTGCCTGTTTGAGACCCAGATGGCCGTCCAGCAAGTGTTAGGAAGAGGTCACCTGAGCAACAGAGGGTCATGTGAGCGCCCAGAGGGTGCTCTGGAGCCAAATCCCTGCTCCCACGCTGGCACTCCCCCAAAAGGGAGTCCTCATAAATAAAAGAGTCGGCTTGGGCTCCAGGCTGTTTTTATTATTGGCTTAATTTCTCTTCCCTCATATAGATATGAATATTTTATACCCTGTCGCCTAGAGACCTGGCTATGATGACTCCCCAGGCTTCCTGCACCCTGACAGGAGCTCCTGAGTACAGGGAGGCCCCCTCGGCCTCCCTGGGCCACAGGCAGCCCATGCCAAGCACAGGCTCCAGGCTGAGTGACAGGCCCCTCAGGGGGGAGTGCCCAGAGCCCAGCCTGTGACCTGGCCCTCGAAGGGACCTGAGTCTATGGGAGGTACAGGAGGCTCCTGGCCCAGTCCTCGGGGTGCCTGGGCCCTGCCCCACCTCAACCTCTCAGGCCCAAGTCATAGGGAGGACCCTCACAGGAAATTTAGAAGAACATCAACTAAATCCCAGAATAGCCCCTCCGGAAGCCCCGGCACCACCAAGAGGGACACATAAAATACCCTCACAGCACAGATGCTGAATGCCGCCCAGGAGTTCAGACTGTGGACATGGTGACTCTGCACCAGGACAATTCAAGAGCATTGGAGGGAAATATGTGACAATTCGTAAAAGAATGCTGTAGAGCAGGGCGCGGTGGCGCACGTCTATAATCCCAGCGCCTCGGGAGGCAGAGGCAGGAGGATCACAAGTTCGAGACCAAAGGCAGTCTGCATAACTTAGCGAGACCCTGTCTCAGAAAGTAAAAAAATGGGCTAGGGGTGCAGCTCAGTGGTCCAGCACTTGCATAGCATGCAGGCGCAAGGCCCTGGGTTCAACCCCCAGTACTGCCCAAAAAAAAAAAAAAAAAGAATGCTGTAAAGTTGTTGAAAACATGATCATGTAAAAAAATCAATGGTTTCTCTATATAGTACCAATGACCAGTTGGGAAAAAATCCTAACCCCTCTCATGATAGCAGCACATTTTGATGGGATTATTCCTATGAAACTGAGAGATTTATCTGCAGAAAATTATAAAACATTATGAAAGAAAGGTGATGGAAGCCTGTCACATGTGATCAACAGGACAGTGGCCCGGCGATGACACAGTCCTGGTGCATGAACCGTCTTCCTGGCGAAGGGATTCTGCAGATATGATTAGGATCTGAGGATGGGAGATGAACATAGGCTACCTGAGTGGATCCAGCTGCCTCGCAAGGGTCCTTGCAAGAGGGAGACAAGGCTGGGGATGTGACTCAATGGCAGAGCACCTGCCTGGCGTGCACAAGGCCCTGGGTGTGATCCTCAGCACGGAGCGGGGACAAAGACAAGACTGAATGCCAAAGGCAGAACCAGGAAAGGAGATGAGCTGTGGCTCAGATCTGGAAAGTCCCCCAAAGGCCTGTGTGTTAAATTCTGGGTCTCCAGCTGGTGGCGCTATTGGGAGGTGGTGGATCCTAGGGAGAAAGTGAGACCACTGGGGGCGCGTCCATGAAGGGCACCCTGGGGCCACAGCCCCTCCTCTTTCTCTTTGCTTCCTGACCCTATTGGGTAAGTAGCGCGCTCTGCCATTCACTCCTGCCTGGTGTGCTGCCTCACCTCAAGCCCACAACCACAGGACCAACTGACCAGGGCCAAAACCTCAGAAATTGAGCGAAGCCAGCCTTTCCTCCCTTCAGGCTGATGGGCGAGGCGTTTTGCCACAGTGACAGCCACAGGATGACAGAGGTCAGAGGGGCCAGAGGCTGGAGGACGCTGCGCTGTGGCTCTGAAGACGAGGAAGAGGCCGAGAGTGCCAGGATGCAAGCGCGTCTAGAAGGTGGAGAAGGCAGGAGGCAGGTTCTTCCCATGGAACACAGAGGCACACACTCTGCTTCCTGACTTCTGACCTTCTCAACTGTGAATAAGAAAATCATGTTATTTTAAGCCACTTCTTGTTTTTAGGTGCCATTGAGTCGTGTCCAACGCATAGCAACCCTCACAGGGTTTTCAATGGCTGACTGTTTTGGGATTGCCTCCGGAGTGTATTGCCACATCCTTCTCCCATTTTTGCAGTGCTGGGCATCGATCTCTGGACCTCAGAGACTGCAGAGCAGTGCTCTACCAACTGAGCTGAATTCCAGCCCCTGTTAAGCCACTAAGTTTATGGTAATTCATTACAGCAGCAACAGGAAAATAGCACATCATGTTTTTAAGGAAAACCACTGTAAAACTGAATTTGGTCCAAAGTTATGTGTAGGTTTCTCCTATTGGCATCAACATCCTAGCAAGTTCTTGTTTAATATGGCATGGTTATAACATCATCTTGAGGCTACAGGCAGAAGGCTAGCGAGACTTTGAAAAGTCCAGCAGCATAGCGTCCCCCCACCCTGCATCCCTGAAGGACCTCTGACACAGGGGGAAGGATGGGTGGACACTCAGAGCCAAGGAGGAGGCCGGTCTGCAGCCCCGCTGTGAGGGCCCAGGGAGGAGGGACCACCTGGCCTTCACTGTCCATGACACAGCAGAGCAGCTGTGAACCTGAAGCGTCTAATTGCTGTTTCACAGAGTTCTGCAGAAGCTGCTGTCTGCCTGCCTCCTGGGAGGCATGTGCCAGAGAAGGGCAGGGGCCCCCCATGAGCTCCAGCACTCAGAGCTCAGCTCACTTACCCAGGAAGCCCCAGGGGAGCTGGGGGAGGAGGGGAGGGGCTCGGGGAGGCAGTCCATTGCATTCTGGGAGGAATAGGGAGTCTGTGGGACCCTGGGGGTAGGATCAGTGGGGTGCAGCACCAGAGGAGGGAGAAGCCCGGGGGCCCTCACCTTCCCACTCTTCTGACAGATGGGGGCATCAGAACCCAGCAGGGAGAGAGACCCAGGTTGGCCCAGGGCATGCGAGGAGCACTTGGTCATCCAGGGGAGAAGTCTAGGCAGCGGGCTCTGCCTTCTGGGGAGAGGCAGGGCCCGGGCATCCATGATTGCCACAGGGCAGGAAAGGCGTCAGCCAAGGGTGCCATGGGCAGAGAGGGCAGGGAGGAGCAAGGGGCAGCCTCGGACACTCCTGCAGGGGGCTGGGCATAGCCACTGGGAGATGAGAAGGACCAACTGTCCTCGGAGCTGGGCCCTTGTACCCCAGGGAGGCTTTCTGGAGGAAGACTCCCCATCCTTCAGGTCTTTAAGCAGAAATAGAAGCAGCTTAATTACTTATTAAAAATTCAGTTGATGCTTTTATATTTAAATGCTCGCCAGGAAGGATGCCAGGTCCATAGCTGCAATTAAAATGAAGGCCTCCACCTGCAGCAAGGAAATGTCAGCCTCCTGGGTGGGGAGGGGGGAGGCCACCTTGGCCAAGGGCGCCTCCCTCCTCCGCTGCCCCCAGTTCTCAGGGCTTGGGGTCTCTATCGAAGACGTGGAGGCCATTTGAAGGGAGGCAAGCGTTGGTAGTGCTTGTGCAGGGAATGGGGCCCCGAGGAGCCGAGCCCAGCAGAGTTCAGGTCACACAGGTGCCTGGGCTCCTGCACACGATTCTGGGTCCTTTCCTACTGACTCGTCTGCACTACGCAGCCGCCCGGGTGAAGGCGCAGAGGACACAGATGCCAGCAGAGTGCAGAACCCTGGCCTGCCTCAGAAGGAACAAGTGCAAGCGCTGTGCTGCCCACAGCCCAGATGAGCCAGCGTCCAGCTGCCGCCAGAGAGGTCACAGGCCCAAAGGGCCAAGTGCAATCCAAGCCTTTCTCTGAAGGGAGAAATTGGAAGGAAATTGGCAAAAACCCCAAAACTGGGAGACTGGCTTTTGAAGATCTGGTTTGTAAATTAGAAATCTAGGGAAAATGAAAGTAACTTGGTTGGACATTTGTACAAACCCTTCACAAATCCCCCGAACCTGATTGGACAATTGGACTCAAAGCTGATTGGCTCAGGCCATTCCTTGGGCGAGCTATATAAGGAGCCGCACTGCAGCAGCTCGACCTTTTTTTTCTCCCCAGACCACAGATGAGGAAACAGCTCTCTCGGCTCTCTTGCCCAGACCTTCGGTAAGGAAAGAACACTCTCCCCACAGCGACCATCAACAAGGAAAGAACTTGCTCCCCCCCCCCGCCCCATCACCGACAAAGCAAGAACTGTCTCCTCGTAAACACCAAGACCACCAACACGGGTGTTTGTCCCTGGAAGGCAAAAGTACCCGAGGCTCCTCCTTTCTCCCATCTCTGCCGGTGTTCTAAGGGCCGCAGGACTCCACAACCCTCACCCGAGGGTCCCAAGTGAATTGTGTGTGTGGCACCGCCACCCGTCCGACCACCCAGGCCAGACCGGGAGGCATGCACCCCACATTTCTCCTCCCTGTGCGGATGCGAAGCGGGGGAGGAGCAGGCCCATGATGGCCTGGATGAGGTAGGACTGTGGGCCAGCGCACAGAGGGAGGCCAGAGCAGGGCTGTGGCTTCAGGGCCACCTGCAGAGCACCTGCTCCCGCATTCACAGCAGGCAGTTACCTAGCACCTGCTTGTAGCTGAGAACACATTGTTGACCAAGACATTGCCCTCCCTGGAGAGGCTCCCAGGCCTGGGGGAGGTGCAAGACAAGCAACAAGGCGAGCCCTGGAAGGCACCATGGACGTGGCCGCGAGCAAGCCCAGTTGGTGGCGATATCAGGTGCCACAGAGTCAGGCTAACTCCTAGCGATCCTATGTACAACAGAACGAAACACTGCCCAACACGGCGGGCGCCATGTCTGGCACTGTGTCAGTGCTTCTCTGCTATTCAGAGTTTTCAGTGGCTGTTTCAGGGGTGGGCTATCCCATTTTTGTGGTGCTAGGGATCGAACCCAGGGCCTCTGAGAGCGCAGAGCAGCACTTTACCAACTGAGCTGCACCCCAGCCCCAAGCCTTGGGGATTCCTTTTCATGGAAAACCAGGCTGCACTGCCTCCTCTGCACACTCTACATCACAAGCACCCCATAGCACACTCTGACGCAGAAGGACTGACACCCTGTAGGGCTGTGTGCCTTTCCCAGGCCTGCAGTGTCCACAGCCACGAATGGCTGCCACCCGCACACACCTGACACTGGACAGGACCGAGCTCACCGGCTGTCATTTTCTGCTTTAGACCTCTTACTGGAGGGTAACGTGCGCATGAAGAGCTCGGCGAATTTTCACAAACCGAACGCACCATGTAGCAGCCCTCGATCCAGCTACAGGTTGTGACCCGCTCCCCACCCACTTCCCACTCCCTACCACTGCCCCAGGAGAGTCACCGTCCCGAGTCCCCACATCACAGCTTGGCCTGGCTTCTCCTGTAACCTATTGAAGCTCATTCCTCACTAACAGCGCGTATCTGTGGACTGACAGATTGGTGTTTACATTTTAATCATTTTCATTTGACAAATTATAATTCGGTGCACTTACAGGGAATGTGAAATAAAAGGGAAATCGTGGTGAAAGTAGCATCAAACATGCTTTTCAAAACGGAGTTGGGCAGCCGGGCGCGGTGGTGCACACCTGTAATCCCAGCGGCTCAGGAGGCAGAGGCAGGAGGATCGCAAGTTCGAGACCAGAGGCAGTCTGCATAACTTAGCGAGACCCTGTCTCAAAAAGTAAAAAAATGGGCTGGGGTGCAGCTCAGCAGTCCAGCACTTACAGAACATGCAAGCGCAAGGCCCTGGGTTCAACCCCCAGTACCGCCAAAAAAAAAAAAAAAAAACAGAGTTGGGGCCACTGAAGCAGCACCCAAACACGGGTCTCCCCGCTTCCTGGAACATAGCGCCCTCCCCTCTGCACTGAAGACATCTGGCCAACAGGGGGCGACATCAGGCCCTGAGGCTCAGGATGCAAATCAAGAGCCTGTGGGCTCCTGCTTCAGGGCACTGTTACTCAGCACCTGCTTTCCTTCTCCACCACATCGTCTCTTCCTTTCTCACCATGCCACAGAAGTTCCCTACAGAGGGACTTCTACTGCCTTGCCATGGGCCGTGCCACCTGCCTGTGTAAGCTCCCGCTCCCTCCTCTCCCTCCACTGGGACCCTGGCACGCAGCCACCTCAATCTGTCTCATGAACTGCGTTTCCTAAGACCCCAAATAAAGTTGTTGTTTTTTTGTTTGTTTTTTTTTCTTTTGCGGTACTGGGGGTTGAACCCAGGGCCTTGTGCTTGCAAGTGCTGGACCACTGAGCTGCGCCCCCAGCCCTTTTTTTTTTTTTTTTTTTTTTTTGAGACAGGGTCTCACTAAGTTACACAGACTGCCTCTGGTCTCAAACTTGTGATCCTCCTGCCTCTGCCTCCCAAGGCACTGAGATTACAGGCATGCGCCACATGCCCGTCCCAAATAAAGTTCTTCTACCTGTGCAGTTTCTGAACTTGAACAGATCCACAGGTGCAATGTGAAGTTTTGAGCTATGTCTACATTATAGAAACATTTGATCCAGCTAATTAACATATTCATCACCTCACCAGCTCATCATTTTTTGTGGTAAGAACATTAAAAATCTGTTTTTGGTAATTTTGGAATATGTGGTATAGCTGGGTGCTGTGGTGCACGCCTTGTCATCCCCATGACTCAGGAGGCTGAGGTTGGAGAATCACAGGTTCAAGGCAGAGGCAGCCGGTGTAACTTAGTGAGACCCTCTCTCAAAATAAAATGTGAAAAATGGGCTGGGGGTACAGCCCAGTGGTACAGCACTTGCAAAGCACGGGTGAGATCCTGGATTTAACCCCCAGTAGTACCAAAAAAAAAAAAAAAAAAAAGAGCTATACAATACATTGTTGTTAACCGTGGTCAGCACGCAGTGCAACAAATCCTTAAATCTTATTCCTCCTGTCAGTCTGAAGCTTCGCACCCCTCGGCCTAGACCCCAGGAACCAGCTGCCTACCCTGTTTCTGTGGATCAGCAGCCCGTGTGGGCCTGCCAGACACAGTGCTGAGCGAGAGGAGACAGACCCAGGACAGAGCCGCGTGAACGTGCCTACATGCCCAATCTAAAAAGGAGACTTCGCAGGAACAGTCTTGGTTTTTTCCAAAACAGCTTTATTGAGATATGATTCATGTACCATAAGATTCATTTTTAAGAGGGTACAATTCAGTGGTTTCCAGCGTATTTGCAGAGCTGTGAAACCTTCACAACTATCTAATTTTATAACAGCAGCGGCCCAAAAGAAACCCCAGTCTATTATCAGCCACTCCCACCCTCCTTCTCCTGGCCCCCGCCCTGGTAACCACTAATCTGCCTCCTGTTCCTATGATTTCCTGATTCTGGACATCTTATCACATACTATCACATGTCTCAGGCCCGACTTTAGGGGCAAGTCATTCAGCCTTCCAGTGAGAGGGGCTGCGGATGTCAGAGAGGCCTGCGTCAGGTGGGCGTCTCCCTGCACTCATTCACAGAGCGTTTCATCTTGAAGGGCTGGTGGATTTTGTCCAGTGCTTTTTCTGGTCTATTGAGATGGCGGTGTTTTTCCATTATTCTCTTCATATGAGGTACTACGCTGGTTAACCAGACGCTATTATGGCTTGCATCTAAAATGCTCCCCCAAGGCCATGTGCTTGAACACTAGGTCCCCACATGGTAGAGCTGGAGTAGGAGGCTGTGGAGCTCTGGGAGATGGGACCCAGCTGGTGGAAACAGGTCCCTGGGGGATGGGCCTGGGAAGGTTCTGGCTGATTTCTCTGCTCCTGATTGGCCATGATGTGAACATCTTTCCTCTACCACACACCTCGCCTCCTGCCCCTCCATCATGCCTTCCTGACCTCTCTGAACTGTGAGCCAAAAATAAACCTGTTGTTGTTAGGTGTCACCGGGTCGGGTCCTGCTCATAGAAACCCCATGTATAACAGAACAAACACTTCCCCATTCTGTGCCAGACACACTATCTTTTTATGTTTAAGCCCATTGTTGCAGACCCTGTGTCAATCCATCTAGTTGAGGGCCTTCCTGTTTTTCATTGACCTGCCACTCTCCCAAATATGATGTCCCTCTCCAAGGACTGGTCCCTCCTGACTACATGTCCAAAATATGTAAGATGCAGCCTAGCTATCCTTGCTTCGAAGGAACATTCTGGTTGCACTTCTTTTAGGACAGATCTGTTGGTTCTTTTGGCAGTCCGTGGTATATTCAATATTTGCTTCTAGCACCATAATTCGAAAGCAATTTTTCTCCTGTCTCCCTTATTCAATGTTCAGTTTTCACAGCCAAGCCTTCAGTGCGGATTGTGCCTCAACATCAACATAATAAAAATCCCTACAACTGGGTCAGTAAGCAACTTCATGATAAATGTAGAAAAGATTGAGGTTGTCTAAGATTTTGCTTTACTTGATTCTACAATCAACACCCGTGGAAGCAACAGTCATGAAATCAAAAGACACATTGCATTGAGAAAAGCTGTTGCAAAAGACCTCTTTACAGTGTTGAAAAGTAAAGATGTCACATTAAAGACAAAGATGCGCCTGACTCATACCATGGCATTTTCAGTCCACTGCTGGGCTCTCTGACTATGGCTCTTGTCTCTACCTGGAGGTGCTTTGGAAAGGTCTCATGCGACCCACAGGAACCCTTTCTCCTGTGTTCTTGGCCCAAGATCTCAGCTGCAGCATTGCCCCAGGACCATAAGCCTACAGAATTGTAGACCAGAAGCTGGGGACCTTTCACAGCTGTGAGACATCACCAAGTGGTGCCACCTCCAAGACCTCATCTCCCCACTTGTCAGCCCTCCCTGGCCCCATGTAGGGACTGTGCTCTTTCCCACCCCATCCCCCAGGCCAGGGGCCCCAGCAGGCCCTGGCAGGTCCTCCTATGATGATTTTTTAATTAGCACTGTGAGAACTTTGGGATGAAAGCTTCTTCAAAATGCTTTCTCCCTTCTCTGGCCTATGGCACCTCTACCAAGGTCTAAAAGCTGTCACAGCAAGTGGCAGAGCGTCATCAAAGATGGAGGCCTGGCTCCTAAGCCCCTGTGTTCATTAGTTTTGCACCAAAGTGACAAAAATGCCTGACAGAACAATTTAAAAGAGGAAAGGTTTGCTTTGGCCCACTTTAGAGACCCAGACCCCAGGTTCTGGGCCTGCATGAGGCAGAACACCATGGCTCCCGGAGTGTGGGGAGGAGGAGGCTGCTCGCCTCCGCTGGAAGGAAGTGGAGAGTGAGGAGGGACTAAAGGCAGGATAGCCTTCAAAGGCACGCCCCCACCGGGCCACTTCCTCGGACTATGCCCCACCTCCTGAAGTTTCCAGAATCTTCCAAAATATTGCCACCAGCGGGGGACTTAGTCTTCCACACCTGAACCTGGAGGGGACACGACGTCGCATTCCAACCATGCCAGCCCCTTCCTCTCAGCAGGGCAGAGGCTGCTTATTGCTAGGAGCTCTGCCCGTCTCCCAGCTAGGAGCAGGTGGCTGGACCCTTTGCCCTCGGCCTCTGCCTTCCAGCTCCTCCCCCCTCCTTTCCTCGCATCTACAGACAACCATGGGAGATGGCCAAAACTAGCTTCCCCTGCATTCTAGCAGTTTCTGTTCTAGTTTCCATAGAAACTGCTGTGTGAATGTGAGCAGGGAAGGGGGCGGGAGAGCCTTTAAAATAATGATGGTTGGAAAACTTTCACAGGCCTCTGCCTCCCGCTACCTAGAAGTTTCCATGGAAACCCAAGCCGATGACAGAGCCAAACGCAGCAGGGACTGGATCTCCCAGCACGGGCACCCAGGACCTGTGGAGAGCCTCCCAGGGGGTGCGGGCTTTTATGTCCCTCACTGGGGCGTTCCCGCCACCTCCTCTACCAAGAGCCGGTCCTCACTGCTCTACAAGGGGGTGGGAACCTCCCTCCCAAATCACTCGTGAGGCCAGGCACTGTGGAGAGGGGTGGAGGTGAGGCAGGGCCACAGCTGCCCCTGAAGTCAGGCCCCAGATGTCCCTCTCCACCCAGTGCTCAGGGGGAGGTGGGACCCTGGGCTATCTGAGGCATGAGCCCCACATGCTTGCAAAGGTTGCTCTTCGATGGATTTAGGGGCCCATCCTGGGGTCCTCATGATCACACCACCACAGCCAGGCTGGCTTTCCTAGGCAGGCTGGTTCAGGGAGCCAAGCCAAGGAGGGGCCCCCTGGAAATGGACTCCTGTGACTGCCCACACATTCATCCAAGAGCTTGTCCACTGACGGGCCAAAGACGTGGTGTCTGTTCCACCAAGGATGTGTTCGGGAGACACCTGGGAAAGGCTGGACCCGGAACACCACTCGATCGCCGTGACTTTGTTGCTGTGGTTCCCAGACAGGAGAGGCCAGCTCTGCAGGAGCTGAGAGCCCACAACAGCCAGGTGCCGTCAGGTGGCAGCAGCTGACTCAGCAGCTGGAGCGCAGCCTGCCCGTGGCCCACACCGTCTGAAAGGAAGGTCTCTCTCGACGCCTTCCCAGCTTCCCTTCTTCCTGTTACACAGGAGCAGGGAAGACCTGCGGCCCTTTGTTCTGTCTTTCTTTTTCCAACGTCCCTTCCTCTCGAAGTCGCCATTCCATTTCAAAGCGTCTGAGCCTGTGGTTCCACCTCTTTCAGCTTCCCTGCACGCTCATCACATTTCACAGGCGTCAGAAATGCACGGGGTGCCAAGCCCGTCACCCAAGCTACCTCACGGGCCTCACAAGAACCCATGGGCTCCCACTGAGCCCTAGGCCAGGTGGGGGCCTGACACAGCCCAGCTGCTTGGGAGACAGAGGAGCCCACGTGCTCTGTGATGCCCACACCAATGCAGAGCGGGAGCCACCCTCCATGTCCGCTCTTTTGTTGAAACTTGAAGGGCAAGGCACGGTGGTGTGTGCCTGTAGTCCCAGCAGGGGCTGGGGAGCTGAGGCAGGGGAATCACACTCAAGGCCAGCCTGGGCTATCTAGAGATGCCCTGTCTCAAAAAAACAAATAAGAAAACTCAAAGTAAAATCTGCGCCTAAGCCTCAAGCCCGCCACTGCCTCTGAGTCTCTCCCAGGGAGCCCGTCCTCGGGGCGATCGCAGGACAGTCGCGTGCAGTGCTGCCTGTGCGGAGTTTATTATTCCCTTCACTCGAAACCCAGATGGCTGAGAGACCATTTAGACCAGTGAGAACTACGCTTAATGAACACATCCGCAGCTCTATGCCGTAGAAACTCCCATCATTTCAGCTCCTAAGGGTCAGAAAGGAGAAAAAGACATCCTCATCCCAAGACATGAAATATGAATGCAAATTTAGATGGAACTTTTAAAGTGATCTTAAAGGACAGATAAATGCCAATGAACAGCAAAGTTTACAAGGCACAGGACAGAGTGAGGCTTAGCCAGCGTGCACAGAAACGCGGGGGCCTGGGACGGATGGGGGCTTCGTCAGCAGGCTGACCCATCACTCACCTTCATTAGCACCCCTTGGCAGGCGCTGCTCATGGAAAGATGGCAGACCAGAGGCAGGGCCCCTGAGCTGATGGCGGCAGAGCAGATGGGCAGGGTGGGCAGGACCAAAGAGGTGGGACAGTGGTTACTGTGCAACCTCATGGTTGACGAAGGTTGGCAGACCAGGAGGCTTTCAGGGGGCCCTAACCCAGGTGGCATTGCAGAAGCAGAAGATGGCCTGGAAGAAGTCACAACAAAGGTGGGACTGAACAAGGAGAGAGCTCAACCCAGAGAGAGCAGTGTCTGCTGCAGATCACGGCCTGGGGGGGGGGGGGGG
>VMDO01034863.1:0-16600 GCA_007922755.1 Pedetes capensis
AACAATAGATGACTAATCTATTGAAAAAAGAACTTTATGATTAACTTAGTAAATATTATGTATCAACAGAGAGAAGACAGGAAATAATTGAAAATTTCAATGGATTTTTTAAGTTTTAAAAATATTCAAATGGACTTTCTAGAATTGAAAAATGCAAGACCTGAAATTTATATTGTAAATATATCTTTAACAGCAGATTGGACATGAAATAATACTGAATTAATGAAAAAATCACATTAGAGAATAACAGAAAATATGGAAAATGAAATATGGATAAATTAAGGGGGAGAAGATAAAAAGATAGAAAAAAAAGAATAGAATAGAGAGTTTAAGAGACGTGTGATTCATGTTTACAGAAGAAAACAGCAACCCACAGCGCCAGTGAGCATAGCAAAGCATAAACAGGAAAAATTCAATGATAATCACTCTTATTGATTCTAGTAAAAATGTTCAAGACCTAAGGCCAGAAGAAAAAGACTAAAACCGTAAGAGACAATAAGATGCATTACTGTCACGGAAGCAAAAACAAGATTGACAGTGATATTTCAAAAGAAAAATACAAGACAGAAGGCAATGTATTAACATCTTTAAATTGCTGAGACTGTAATTGCCAACCTAAAAATTTGTATATAGAGAGTATACCCACAAAAAGAATGATAGGGGAAAGAGAGACATTTTCAGACAAACCAAGACTAAGTGAATTTGTTGCCAGCTTCTTGCAGTGAAAGATGGAAAATGATTTTAAACAAAAACATTGGCATTCAGAATAAAATAAATAACATAAAAGATAAATCTATGCTTATGCATAAAATATTGTACATATAACAAAATAATTTTAATGTCTTGTGAAATTTAAATTACATATATAAAATTACTATGAGTGACTTAGGATGGTAAGGGTGGTTGTTGTTGTTAGGTGCTTTTGAATCAGATCCAACTCATAGCTACTCTATGTACAGCAGAACAAAACACTTCTCGATTCTAAGCCAGGCACATGATACTACTTATGTGTAAGTCCATTGTTGCAGACACTGTGTCAGTCCATCTGGTGTAGAGGGTTTTCCTTTTTTGTTGACCTGCCACTCTCCCAAACATGATGTCCTTCTCTAGGGAATGGTGCCTCCTGCCTACATGTCAAAATAGGTAAGATGTAGTCTAGCCATCTTTGCTTCCAAGGAGATTCTGGTTGCATTTCTTCTAGGACAGATCTGTTGGTTCTTTTGCCAGTCCATAATATATTCAATATTAGTCACCAGCACCATAATTCAAAAGCAACAATACTTCTGTCTCCCTTGTTCAATGTCCAGCATTCACAACCATGCGATGTGACTGAAAAATACCACAACATTAGTCATGCTCACCTTCATCTTCAATGTGACATCTTTACTATTCAATACTTTAAAGAGATCTTTTGCCACAGCTTTTCCCAATGCAGTCTGTGTTTTGATTTCTTGACTGCTGTTTCCATCATACACGATTGTAGAACCAAGTAAAGCAAAATCTTGGACAATCTCAGTGTTTTCTCCATTTATTGTGAAGTTGCACACTGACCCAGGAAGGATTTTTTGTTTTGTTAATGGTGAGTCACAATCCACATACAGGCTATGTTCTTTGATCTTCATCAGTAAATATTTCAAATCTTCACTTTCATCAAGCAGAGTTATGTCATCTGCATAACACAGATTGTTAATGAGATTTCCTCCAATCATGATGCCACATTCATCTTCATAAAGTCCAGCTTCTCTGATTATTTGCTCAGCATAGAATTTGAAGAGATATAGTGAGAGGATACAGCCCTGACTCACACCTTTCTCCACTTTAAACAAAGCAGTGGTTCCTTTTTCTATTCAAATGACTGCCTCCTGGTCCATGTACAGATTCATTATGAGTACAATTATGTGCTCTGGTATTCCCATTCTTTGCATGTTTATCCATACTTTGTTATGATTCACATAGTCAGATGTTGTTACATAGTCAATAAAACATAGATAGATTCTTTTCTGTTATTCTCTGCTTTTGGCTAATATCCATCTGACATCAGCAAGGATGTCCCTGGTTCCCTGCTGTCTTCTGAACCTGGCTTGATTTACCAGCAGCTCCCTGTCTATATACTGCTGCAGTCACCTTTGCATGATCTTAGGAAAATTTTGCTCGTGTGTGGTATTAATGAAATCATTTGATACTTTCCATATTCAGTTTGATCTCCTTTCTTGGGAGTAGGCACAAATATGGATCTTTTCCAGTTAGTTGGCCAAGTAACTAGTTTCCAAATCTCTTGGCATAAAGATACTAGAACTTCCAGTGCTACATCTGTTTGTTAAAACATCTATTGGTATTCCATCAATCCCTGGAGCCTTTTGTTTTACCCATTCTTTCAAGGCAGCTTCTACTTTGTCCTTAAATACCATTGGTTCCTCATCATATGCAACCTCTTGAAATGATTGGTCATCCACCAATTCTTTTTTACATAATGACTCTGTGTATTTCTTCCATCTTCTTTTGATGTTTCCTGCATGATTTCTGTCACCAAGACCATATTTTCTGACTATTGAGTCTTCTTTTTTGTTTTCCACTTTTGTGTTCCAGTCGCCAGTAATTATCAGTACATCTGGATTGCATGCTCTATCTATTTCAGATTGCAGAAGCTCACAGAAATCCTTCCTATCTTAATTTGTGGCCTTAGTGGTGGGTGTGCAAGTTTGAATTATAGTAATATAACTGGCCTTCCTTGTAGGCATATGGATATTATTCTATCACTGGAAGCCTTGTAATTCAGGATAAATCTTGAAATGTCTTTTATGATGATGAATGCAACCCCATTTCTCTTTAATTTGTCATTCCCAGCATAGTAGACTATAAGATTATCTGACTCAAAATGTCCCATGCCAGTCTGTTTTAGCTCACTGATGCCTAGAATGTGAATGTTTATCTGCTCCACTTCTCTTTTAATGATTTCTAATTTTCTTACATTCATACTACATACATTCCCTGTTCCACTTATTAATGGATATTTACAATTGTTTTTCCCTATTTTGAATGGTGCCACATCAACAAATGGAGGTCCCTGGGGCTTTACTCCATTTCTCTCATTAAGGTAGACTCTACTTTGAGGAGTCAACTCTTCCTTAGTAGTCTTTTGAGTGCCTTCCAACCCGGGAGCCTCATTTTATGGCACTATATCTGACTGTGTTTCTCTGCTATTGACAGGGTTTTCCATGGCTAACTATTTTGGGAGTGAGATGCCAAGTCCTCCTCCCTAGTCTGTCTTAGTCTGGAAGTTCAGCTGAACCTTGTCCCCCATTGGTGACTCTGCTAGTATCTGTAATACTGGTAGCATGGCTTTCAGCCTCATACCAACAGGCAAGCCCCCACAATACAGCAACTGACAGATGTGTGCTGGAATGGTAAAAGTGAATGACACATAAAGGTAATAATATTTGAACAAAGTGAATAATTATAAACTATGGTATAACACAGATATAAATCAAAGTATACCTTAAATTAAATGTAATCTACTTTTTGTTCACCTTCACTCCTCTTTTATTGTCCAAAACAATAACTTTTGAGTTTTATATCTTCCCCTACATTTTTTATTGTTTTAAAATATTCTCTCACATATTAATTGCTGGAGAAGAGTTTACAATTCCATGTTCATCACTTCTTTCTTTTTATGATCATATCCCATCTTAGTTTTCATCTCTAAACACAATTCTGTCTCATTTTCTATCTCTCCTTTTCCCTCTCTCTCTCTTTCTCTTCTGTACTAGAGGGTTGAACCCAAGGCCTTGATATCCTAAGCAATGTTCTATCACCAAGCTTCAACTCTAGCCTCCTTTTAAGTTATTATTATTTTTTTAAATTTTGAAACAGGGTCTTAACAATTTGTAGAAGCTACCTCTGGCCTTTAGTGTGCTATCCTCCTTACTCAGTTTCTTGAGTAGCTGGGATTGCAGATGTGTACCACAGTGCCAAGTTTGTGAATTTTCTTGTTCAGTTCTTTTTTGTACAAGACAATTTTTATATATAATAGTTCTCTGTATTTTCTTCAAGTTTAAGGAAAAAGAAAATATAGCTCTATATATGATAGAACACCATATAGTACACACACACACACACACACACACACACACACACAATTTTTCTAGACAAAGATTTAATACTATCCATTACTCAATGAATTTTTTATCTGCAATCTTAGATTCCTTTTATGGGTTACAATTAAGTTCATAGGCAATGATCCCCACTGTTGTCTGGAGTCATAAGAGAATATCATACCACATATTGTTGGCCAGGGTAAAGATCAAAGTCCAAAAACAGAAGTATGGTTGTTATTGAATGCATGTCACTTTTGTGTCATTGTAATATTGAAAAGTCATCATTAAGTCCAATTAAAAAGTCCAAGGCAATATGGACAGACAAAAAGCAAACTCAACTGCTTCCTACTACACCATCACAACACAAAACAAAACGTTGTTGTTGTTGTTAAGTCCCCTCGAATAGGGTCCAACTCACAGCGACAACAGAAGGAAACACTCTCTGACACTGTGTCATGCCCAGCACTATTGTCATTGCTTCTCTGATATTTGTAGGGTTTTCAATGGCAGATTGTTTCAGGAATGGATCCCCAAGTCCTTCTCCATAGCCTTCAGTACCTGGTATTCCCTGGTGGCCTCCAGTCCAAGGAATAACCAGGCCAACACTGCTTAACTTCCGAACTCAGTTGGAATTGGATGCTAGGGTGCCATGACTGCAAATTACTTTAACCAAATGCATGAGGACTCTTTCCCTATAGATCCAGCAACTAATCTAGCAGCTTTGCAGTGTACACCACCTGGTCGTCTTCTAAATCAATAAAGAGAGTATCAGATCCCACAGGTTGAGATTTCTGTTCCATTAAACTGCCCCCACTTCAGATGCCAATTGCAAATCCCAGACTCCAAGATTCACAAGATTCCCTCGTTGAGTTTAATTTTCCAGAGCATGTCATGAACTCAAGGAACACTTTTCTTAAATTAATTGGCTTATTTAAAAGGATACCACAAGGTAAACAGATGAAATATGCATAGGGAGAGTCATGGGTGAAGGGACCAAGTGGTATAGAGCTTCTATTCCCTTCCCAGGTGGACGATCGTCCAGAAACCTCCCAGTGTTCCACTATCTTGAAGCTCTCTGAACCTTTCCTTTCAGGTTACTGTGGAGAATTTGTGAAATAGGGAGTGTCATCTAAATTAAGGTCATTGCTGATCAGTTTAGACCTCAACCCCAATCCCTTCCTTGGAGTTTGAGGGGTGAGGTTAGAAATTTCAACCTTCTAATTCTGCTTTGGTTTTTCTGATGTCCAGCCCCAATGCTGAGGCTACCTAAGTGCTGCTAGCCACTACTCAACTCATCAGCATATAAAATATGCTCATCACTTTTAAGATTCCAAGGATTTTAGAGGCCGTTTTCCAGAAAGAAGGGAATGAAGACAAAATATGTATTTGTAACAATATGTATCTTCCCAAAATTATATATCAAAACCCTGACCTCAAGATGATAGTATTAGAAGTTGGGGCCTTTTGAGGTGATTAGAAGAGATTCTTATGAATAGAATTAGTGCTCTTAAAAAAAAAAAATCCTCAATGAGCTTCATGGCTCCTTCTGCTATGGTAGGGCATGGTGAAAAGACTACTGCAAATGAATTTGTATGTGGGCTGTCATTGGACATTATACCTTCCTGCAGCTTGATCTTGTATTTCCCAGCTGCCAGATCTGTGAATAATAAATTACTGCTTTTTCTAAGCAACCCATTTCAAGGTATTTTGTTATAATAGCCCAAATGGACTAAGGTAGGCATATAATTTGATGTTTCTTTATTTTGATATTGTCATAATTCAAAGAGTGATAATAACATACTTAGTAGTCAATGTATGAGCATTCACTAGAAATATATGATGGATTGCTAAGAATCCCACGCACACACTATAGTGTTTATACAGAGATGATAATGTACCTAACCTGTAGGATATATATGGATTAATTAGAAATCTGATGTTAAAATATTTCTATGCGTGTATAGGACACATTGCTACATTCTACAAACAGTTTCAAAAGTTTATACAATTTTCTTACTGTTATTATTGTTGTTGGTAGGTGCCATCAAGTCAGTATCCGACTCATAGCTAACCTACATACAATAGGCAAAACATTACTGTCAGTACTTCTCTGCTGTTCTTAGGGTTTTCAATGGCAGAATGATTTTTGGGAGTGGGTTGCTGGGTCCTTCTCCCAAGCCTACAGCACCTGGTGTTTCCAGGTGGTCTCCCCTCCAAGTACTAACCAGGCCCAACTCTGCTTAGCTTCCAAGACATGAGGAGATTGGATGCCACAGGGCTACAGCTGCAGGCACTGTTATTATTAGTAGTAGAATTACTATTTTTCATAGTAGTAAATTTGTACCATAATCAATATTCACTTTGCCTAGTAGGCTACTTACTTTTAAAAATAGAAAATGTGAAATATATAAAGACTTTTTGGTTTAAGCACATTTCTTAAAAGCAATTCATACCATCTCTCTTATTTTAAATTATAGGAAGAAAAGACTTGAATTTCTATAATTACAAAACATTAAATTATTTTTGGAGGTTTCCTTGGACTCTCAGTTTCTCTCCTATGTAAAGTAAGAAAGAGGGAAAGAAAACATTGGTTATCCCTTCTCATCATCTATGACTTTGACCATTCCTCCTTTAGCTTTTACTTATGTTTGCAGTTGCCAAGTGAGCAACACCCAATCAGAAGTTTAGAACCATTCAGGACGTTAGATAGGCAACAGAATTCCAAAAGCAGGCCATTTTCTGTTTCTCAGCCTTGCACTGAATAAGTGTTTTTGAGATGTATGGGCTAGTTTCTGTTTCAAGGTATCCTTTAATTTTTTATTTAGTATCATCCAAAAAGTTCAAGATTAACTAACTCTAAAATATTATCTCCCAGCCAAGCACTGTGGTACACACCTGTAATCTCAGAGACTCAGGAGGCTGTGGCAGGAAGATTGTGAGTTTGAACCCAGAAGTAGTCTGTGCAACTTAGTAATACCTTGTCTCAAAACTATAAATAAATAAATAAATAAATAAATAAATAAATAAATAAAAGGGGGTTGGAAGTGCAGATAAATGGTGGAGCATGTTCCCAGAATTTGTGAAGCCCTGGGTTCAACTTCCTAGTACCAGGAGTTCCTTCATTTATTAAAAAAAAAAAAATTATCACGTACATAACATGTTTTTGTCCAAAGCACAGTTTCAAAAATTATAAAACTTGCAACACATAGTGCCTTGTAGTTGATTTCTTGAAAAGAACATCAGAATTATACTCATTCAAGATAAAACTGTAAATTTTGATAATACAGTGAGGCTATGAATCTTCCCAACATTGGTAGGAATAAGACTAAATTCACAGAAATATAGCATCTGGATCTTCTAACCTCATATATTTACTTTGGTTTCTGTAGAAGCAGAATTGTCATGAAGCAAATATCTGCATATATTTTATTAGGTGAAGTGATTCCAGCAAGGATAAACCATTGTCTTTCACCAATCCACTAACATTACAGATGTGTCAATGTTAGTAGATTCTTGTACATGCTGACATGTACCAGACTGAAGCATCAGAAACCACCTGTGGCATTAAGGAGGTATAATGAAAGCAAAATGTTCAGGACACAGCTGGCTGAAGCTGGTCACAGCAAAAATGGGCAGAGTAAAAGACAAGGTAAGAAACTGTGTGTGAGGAGGGAGAACAGACATGTGATCCACTACATATATTTACCAATTCACACCAACTCTTCCTAGGAAAATTTGAGTTTTTACACATGTTCTATGCTAATTGAACCTGTGGTCCTACCCCTGTGCTGTCTGATCCTCTCAGATCTCAGAAGCTAAGTAGGGTTGGACATAGTTAGTACTTGGATGGGAGGCCGCCTGTGAACACCAGATACTGTAATCTTGGGACAAGGACCCAGCAACCCATTCCCTAAGACCAATCAGCCATTGAAAACCCTATGAACAGCAGAGAAGCACTGACAATAGGTGGGAAGGGTCACTATGAGTCAGACACCAACTCGGCAACACCTTAAAACAGCAACATGCTAATTCAACAACATGCTAAGTGAATAAAAAGATGTTATTGAAAACATACTCTGTCTTAGACCTTTTTCTGTTACTATCACTGAATAACAACAGGACTGGGTAATTTACAAAAAAGTAAATAAATAAAGGTTTATTCAGCTCATGTTTCTGAAGGCTGAAATGTTCTAGACTGGGTGGCCACATCTGATGAGGGCCTTCTTACTCATAAGGATTCTGCAGAGTCCCAAGATGGTGTGGGGTATCAACTTGTAACACAGAACATCCTAGCACAGGTCTTTCCTCCTCTTCTTAAAAAGCCAGAGTGCCTATTAGAGTAATTCCCCAATCTCCTATATTTTGTTTAGACTTAATTACCCCCTAAAGGTTCCATTTCCAAATACCATATAATCAGATTAAGTTTCCATTCTCTTAATATCTCACAGTGGGGAATAGTTTTGTCAGGGACATTTATACCACATCATAGGATTAAATTTTTATTTAAACACTTTTAAGTTGTTAGAGAAAATCTTAAGCATACATTCACTATTTGCACTTATTTTACTATGTAAGAATTTACTTATAGTGTTTCTTTTAATTTCTCTTTTGTAAAGAATAAAGCATAGTTGAGTATTAAAAATATAGAGCATTCCTATAATATTTATGTGTACTCAAGAAAAACATACAATATAGGGGTCGAAAAGATACCACCAACAACCTAGTTTTCCCTCAGTGAGTCACTTGACTTCGGCCTACTTTTCTAGACACAGTAATATTCCTTTCAGATGATATAAATATATACTGTCCTGGTTAAGAGAGTAAACTCTGGCAGGAAACTTGTTTAAAAGCTGATTAATAAGGTTATGTATTCTACTAATTGTATGATCCTTAGGTTCTCTGTACCTGAGTTTCATAATTTAAAAATAAGGAAAATAGTAAGATCTATACAATATACATAATATACTTGAATTATATTATACTGGTATTGAGAATGTATTTACCCAGAAGGATTGTTTGATTTGCCCAAGTTCACATGGTTCTGAGTAAAAAATTAGACTATAGCCATGACTGTTAAACTTCTATTCCAATCCATGTTGTTCTAGTGACACAGTGCCTGACACAATGGTCTTTATGGTATTTTCATCTTTAAAATTTATTTACTATATTCTTTAAAAAAGTAGTAATTTAATTTATATAATGATCTCATCAATAATCACTAATAAATAATTAGCAAATCACTACAGATTAATTTTTCCACAGCTTTTGAGGTGATTTAACAGTACCTAGTTAAATGACTTTTATTTATCATTTATTAGGAAAATGTATGGACTTACCAGCTCTTAAGAATTTATTCTGATGCTTTTAGAAGAATTGCTACATTTTGGAATCTTAAGCCTTACCCAGTTTGGGAGATAGAGAAGATTGACAAATTGGTTCTTCAAATAGATTCCCTAATACCTTTCAGTGATATTCAGCAGAGAATGGGTTTAAGACATAGAGTAAGAACAGAAATCAACAACAGTAAGCCAAACAGAAAGTAGAAGAGAATGTCCCTGGGGATATCACTATGGAAACCAAAGAAGCTCAAGTTAGCAATACCATGGAAAGGGAAAGTGCTGGACAGAAACAGAGCTGCAAACAAACCAAAACCTTGGGGTTTCAGCAGGCATTTGTAATCCCTTACAATGCATTCCTTTATTTCATATTTCTTCTTCCATGATGGTGCTAGGTTCTGTAAACACCCATGACCAGAAAGATCAGGCATTCTAAGTCAAAATCACTACTTCATCATAACAAAACTTATTTCAAGCTACATTAGGCTTCCCCAGCTGGGCTAAACACAATTGTAATATAATGTTTGTTTCTAAAAAATAGAAAAGAAGCTTTCATTCAGCAGCCAGTGAACTGAAACTGCTGTATCTTAAAATCTTCAGTGAACTCCAGAGTTATAAATTAGGTCCTGGTCTTCAGAGTAATAAACTGTGGTTTTTCTTCTGCTTTAGCAGATTTCAAGAGAAAAGGCTCAAATAATTTTGAATGTTTTCAAGGAATGCCCAAACTTTGAGAAATGTTTTTGAAAAGATATACAGAGACAACATAAAGGGATAAAGATAATCATTTCTGACTTTGCATGTATGTAATCTTATATTTGTGTTATCTATAAATCTTTCTCAGCACTGTTAGCAAGTGTTGTGCGTTCTATATCTTAAAACCATGCACCTTAGTTCTTATTACATGAATTATGCTGCTGTATACTGGATGTCATTGTTTTTTTTAGATGCTATAGAGCACAGCCCAACTCATACAGACCTTATGGACAACTAATCAAAATACTACCCACTGCTGTGTCATGCTTGGTACAATTGTCAGTGCTTCTCTCTTGTTCATTGGGTTTTCAATGGCTGATTGTTTTGGGAGTGGGCTGCAGGGTCCTTCTCCCAAGCCTATAGCACCTGGTATTCCCAGGTGGTCTTCCATCCAAGGATTACTCTGTCTGAATCTGCTTAGCTTCCGAAATCTGACTAGATCAGATACCAGGGTTGTATGGCTGAATTATTGTTGGTGTTTTTGTTAGGTGTCATTGAGTCATGTCCAACTCATAGCGACACTCAGAGGGTTTTCAATGGCTGATTGTTTCGGGATTGCCTTGGAGTGGATTGCCACATCCTTCTCCCATGTATGCGGTGCTTGGAATTGAACTAGGGACCTCAGAGACTGTAGAGCAGTGTTCTACCAACTGAGTTAAATCCAGCCATGGCTGGATAGAATGGATTAAATACTGAAGTACAAACAGTGAAATATGGTAATACACTTTTAGCACTTATTGGCAGTGATCAAAGAATTGTCTAATGAAGAACATTTTGTCTCCTTATGCATTTCTGCCCATAGAATTTACATAGTTCCTTCTAATTATTTGAGTTTTCAGACATTTGTATTGATTACTCATCCCTTACATTGTTATTTTATGGAATTAATACTAGCTGACATTCTCTTCTGATATAAATTTAGACAAATTGAGAATTATTCAAATACAAGTTGTTGATTTGTTCTATGGAAAGCTTGAGGGAGCCAGAACCTCAAGTTCTTCTTGTAAGACATATCATAAAAATATTGGGCTTCAGATGAACAGGGGCAGCAATTATTTCTGCTCCTCTATACCTAGAAAAAAAGGTGTTCTATGATATACATAAATCATAACAGGAGTTTACTTTCCACATAACCCTAGAATCTGAGAATCACTGATAACTCAAGTCATCATAGTCCAAACTGGGACATTCTTAGTAATGACTTCAACATGAAGTCATTTTTAAACTCAGTTTAATAATTTGAAAAGTGATAGTATTATTTTAAGAAATTCTCTTTTTGTAATGTCATACCTAACAACAACAACAACAACAACAACAACAAAATATTTATTAGAATCAGAAAATTATGGAAGATTATATCTTAGAGATGATCAGGTCCTTTTGTTTTATAATTTGGGTATAAAATGAATTTGATAAAAACTCAAAGATTTTGAGCCATTTGACAAAATTCTACTGTAATGGTATTGGGCTTCCGAAGCCCTTCTACTAAAAACAACGTTTTAATAGGACTTTCAAAGAATTAAAGGAGAGACAATTAAATGGTAACTCAATAGAAACCATGGTTCCAATTCATGGTGAGATTTACATTTTGGTCTGTTTAATGAGCCTTTGCCTTAATGTGTGGGATTCCAAATATGAGAGACTATACATAAATTCTTTATAGAAACACAGTTTCTGTATGCATAAATATCCACAAAACAGTGACTTTCTTATGGCATGTTGTATTACAATGCACTCCAGTAGGCTGGTTGTAAATATACAGTACACTTCGAAATTGTTAATTATTTTATTTCTATAATGTACAGAAATTTTGCCTTGAGATTAAGCACTAAACTATCTTCCTAGAAAATAATATCAATTCTGAGAAATACCTGAGGACTAAAGTCAGTCTTGAGGTTTTCCAACTATTGTCACTTTAATTCCTCTACCTATCACCCTATCAGGTATCTTTAACCCACTAAATTCATTTCTCTTTTGAGTATCTCAATGAAAATGTAATCCTAGAAAACACTCATCTATGAGAAAATAATTCCTTATGCAGGGCCTTGTTGGGAGATCATGAGGGTTCCAAGATAAATGGAATTTGATGTGATATTAAGGTAAATAGTATTTAAATTTTTCACAGGTGGAAAAATAAGTTTGAGACTTATTCAAGTTCATAATTAAATAAAGCTAATAAAGAATGATGTGGAGGTATGTGCCCATTTATTTTGGTCCCATATACCTTGACTTTTTTTGTGCAGAAATTTAGTTACTTATGTAATCCCCTTTGTAATTCTTCCTGATCATTTTTATAGAGTATAGAGCACAAAATTTCTATGTAAATAACTATGTTACATGGTTTTAGTGGTCTACTCTCTTTCTTCTGCACTTAAAGATATATACAGATGTTGTGTGGCTGCACAATTATACATACCTAAAGCCATCTTTAGGAGAAAAAGAGAAAAAATAATGTTTTTATATTTTAATTTTGTAAACCAGATAATAATCTATGATTTTTTTAAACAAACTGCTTTCTAATAAACAACCTTTTTAGTTTAGAATAGCCTTAAATTTAGAGACTGAGGGTAAAGATTGTACAGAGAAAGTTTTCATAAATCTCACAGTTTCCTTTAATTCCATACATTACTATGGTATATTTTTCTCAATGCATGAGTCTGTACTGACACTTTAGAAGTAATAAAAATGCATACAATATCCACATTGCCTTAACTGTAACCTGATATACTTCTCTATTCCAGTATCCATCATTGTATAGTATATTTATTTGTCATATTTTCTTTCAAAACCTTTCAACTATGGCAGATTATCATACAACCGTTGGTCTTGATGACCTTGACGGTTTTGATAACCTGTAATATCATCAGAAACAACTTCATGAACTAAGGAACAGTGGGTATGTACACTTCTTTTGTCCTTTGGTATCAGTTCTAAATTTATTAGGTTATTAACCACAAGGCATTCACTTAACTTGTATCATATACTTCTGATACAGTTGGGTTTTTTCACAATATGAATTTGATTCTTGTTTTCCCTTGCCTCCTAAATGATTTTTTTACTTGCATATCTTAACCTTTGACTACCATTTGGGTACAACAAAAAGTGATTATTTATGAGTTTTATTGAAAATTAAGAAAGTGGTGGAAAAAATTATCTTACAAACACATCTTATGCATTCCAATTATTTTGCTAGTCAGTTGTTTTATTCATTATAATGAAGAGTTTCTGGACATAAAATACTGTCATATATTTTGATTAGAAACTGGTAGGCAAAGGGTTAAGATCCACTTTGGTAAAATTCTATGAATTTTGACAAAGGCATAAACTCATCTATACATCATAGATTACCACACAAAATATTTTTACTATCCCCTCAAATGCCCTATGCTTCACAAATTCCCTGAACCCCAAAATTTCAATTAACCAATGATCTGTTTACATTTTTAAAAGTTTTCTTTTTCCAAATGCCACGTAAATGTAATGATACAGTATAAATTATTTGCAGCAGGCTTCATTCACAGCAATATAGATTTAAGATTATGTCTTTTTTATGAGTTAGAGGCTTATTTCTTTGTTATGGTACATAATGTGCTCTTTTATAGGTTTGCTAGTGTCTTATTATTATTCATTTATTAATTATCCTGGTGAAGGACAACTACTTGCTTCCAATCCGAAGGAATTAAAGATAAAGCTGATCATTTATCTATAAGCTTTTGTGTTGATATAAATTTTCAAATAAATTAGATAATATCTAAGAGCACAATTGCTGGATTGTGTGATAAGACTGTTTAGTTTTTTAAGAAACTGTCAAATTCCCTTCCAAAATGTCTGCAATATTTTGCATTACCACCATAAACAATCATGCCATCTGTTTCCACTTTCTTCCAGTTGATTAACCTGAGTACATACATGCTAATTTATTGATCTTCTCTCGGATCAATAGGGTTTAGATTTTATTGATTTTCTCTATCATTGTCTTGCTTTCAATTTAATTGATGGGTGCTCTAATTTAGCATTTTGTTTCTTCTATTTGATTTAGGCTAAAATTGCTATTTTTCTGAGTCTATATATCTTTTGATTATACATTTTAGTTATTTTTATTTAATTAAATATAACCTCTCCTTTTTGGAAGCACTGGAGTGGCAGTACTTGGGACCTCTTGCATGATAGGCAAGTGCAGTAAACTGTACCCCATGCCCTATTTTTATTTTACTCTAATTTTTAAAATAAAGTCTTACAAAGTCTGCCTCTGGCCTCAAACTTGTTATCCTCCTACCTCAGCCTACTGAGTAGCTGGGATTAAAGTGTAAGCCACCATGCAATGATCTTAAATATACATTTTAAAACAAAAATTTATCTCCAAGCAAGGCTGTGTTTTCATTTTCATTTAGTTTAAGATATATTTTTTTCTTTCTCTTGAGATTTCTTAACTGCTCCATGAGTTATTTATAAATGTGTTGCTTAATTTTCACATATTTGGTGATGTGTGCTTGTTTATGAATAATCTAGAATTTTTCCTGTTTTATTAAAATTATTACTAAACATTTTTATAATAAAAACAAAAAAATTGCCTGTCTTGTCAGCACATTTTTAACGATTTCTACATTTACATGTTTCCTAAGAATGTCATAAGAAAGTACCACAAACTGTATGGCTTAAGACAGCAGAAAATTATTCTTTCAATGATCTATAGGCTAGAAATTTGAAATGAAGGTGTGGGCATGGCTGTGCTCTGAATCTTCTAGAGGAAGAAATTTCTTTGATCCTTCCGTTTTCTTCTATCTATAGATATTCAGTGGGTAGTAGCAATGTAATTCCAAAGCTCTATCTTCTTCACATGCCATATTCTCCCTGAATGTCTCTCTTCTCTGCCTATAAGAATATCAGTCATATTGGGTGAGAACCCATACTAATGTTCCCATCTTGACATCATTATAGTAGAAAGACATTATTTTCAAAAAAGGTCACATTCATAAGTATTAGGGTTAGGACTTCAACTTTTTTTGTGTGTGAGAACGTGGTCTATTTTGAGTCTCCCTTCTGAACATAAGAAGCATATATTTTTTTCTCTAGTTAGAGGAAGTATTGTATTAATAGCAGGTAGATCAACATAATTGATAGTGGTGTTCAGGTCAGCTATATTTTTATTGATTATCTAACACCATAATGTATCAATCACTAACAGAGGGGGGTTTATATTTCTAAATTTTAATGATATATTTATCTATAGCTCCTTTCAGAATTATGAACTTTTGCCTCTAGCACTTACATGCTATCCTGCTACAATTCTTGTTCTTGGAAAATTAGACCCTGTACTTTAGGTAAGCCCCTTTTCATGCCTGATAATCTTGTTCCAAATTAATAAGGCTATTCCAGATTTATTTGATTAGTTTTAACATAGTATATGTTGCTACATTTTTTTCTTTTGATCCTATATAAGTCTTTATACTTAAAGTAGATTTTTGTGGACATGATAGAATGGGTCATGTTTTCTTATCCATTCTGGTAATTCCTATTTATTAAAGGAAGCTTACCAGTTCACATTTAAAGTGATTGTTGATATAGTTGGATTATTGTCTATCATGTGCATAATGTATATCTTACATTGTTTTCTTCTCAAATATTACAAAGGATTTTGCAAATTTTAAATATTATCATCTTATTTTTCTGTCTCATCTGCTTTTAACAGAACATTTTATATGAACTTCCTCTACTCTAAACATATCAATTATATTTCTTTCTATCAGAAAATCAAATGTCCTATAGTGTATATTATGTGCATTAGAGTAATTAAGGAATGGGGTTTAGCTGAATTGGTAGAGTGATATTCTGTCTACACTCTCTGAAGACCCACGTTCAATCCCTGACATAGTGCCAGGGATGACACAGTATCCGGCAGTGTTTCCTTCTGTACATATGGTTGTGAGTCAGTGTGCCTTGACAGCAGCTAAGAAAAACCATAAATCCTCACATAAAAGGCCTATTTACTTAGATTCCTATTACACACATGGTGAGTCTGAACTGCCCCTCAAATTTATAATGAATACAAAATACAAGAAAAGACAGTGTGAAGAGGGAAAAATATGCATCAGAATAACACTGACAAGTAATTGAGATGTAGAATTACTAGAGAAGGAGTTTTAATAGTGTATTAGATAGTATAACAGAAAAAGTGGACATCATGGAAAAGTAATGGATAACAAGCAGGGACAGAGAACTAAGAAAGAACATAATGTAAATATTAGTATGCAAAAACACTGTTACAGAGTGTAAAAATGATGTCATCCTATCCTTCAGTAGAGTGGAATCAGTGAGCTTGAATGTAAGTTAGTGGAAACTTCCCAAACTTAAATTCAACACCAAAGAAGAATGAAAATAAACAAGAAAAAATCTAAGAATGAAGACAAATTTATGTAT
>VMDO01034864.1:0-16579 GCA_007922755.1 Pedetes capensis
GGAAGCTAAGCAGGGTCAGGCCTGGTTAGTACCTGGATGGGAGACCGCCTGGGAACACCAGAAGCTGTAGGCTTGGGAGAAGGACCTGGCAACCCCCTCCCAAAAATCAATCTGCCATTGAAAACCCTATGCACAGCAGAGAAGCACTGACAATAGTGTTTCCCCTGTTGTACAGAGGGTCGCTATGAGCCGGATACCGACTCGACGGCACCTAACAACAACAACAACAACAACAACAACAACAAGTATAATCCAATGAGAAGTGGCCATGGTAGAACAAAATAGGCTTTGTTATCTGAGATAATTCTATTTCAAGTTTGGTCCTACCATTCTCTTAGTTAAGTGCTCTTGGGTAAAATGTCTAATCTCTGAGTCCTAGTGTCCTGACTGTAAAATAGGGAGACTAATATGTACCTTCCTCCACATATCTGTCAGCTTGTCATGCTCTGGGGGTTTGCCTATTGCTATGATGCTGAAAGCTATGTCACCAATATTTCAGATACCAGCAGAGCCATCCATGAGCTTCCAGAGTAAGACAGACTAGGGAGGACAGTCCACTCCCAAAACAATTAGCCATTGAAAACCCTATGAATAGCAGAGAAGCACTTACAATAGTGATGGAAAATGAGCCCCCCAGGCTGGAAAGCATTCAAGAAATGACTGGGGAAGAGTTGCCTCCCCAAAGTACAGTTAATCTTAATGATGGGAATGGAGTAAAGCCCCGGAGACTTTCTTTTTTTGCTGATGTGGCACAATTCAAAATGAGAAGAAACATAGTGGCTACAACAGTGGGCTCAAACATAAAAAGGTTGTATGCATGGCACAGTGTTGGGTAGTGTTTTCTGTTGTAGAAGGGTCGCTATGTACCAGATTTGCTTCAATGGCACCTAACTACAACAATATGTATCTTATAGATTTGGACTCTGTATGGATTCAGCTTGGTATAGGCATAACCACCCTGATTGTCCCAGAGAAAACCTGGTCTGTTTTTCCTGCATAGTTTCCCAGCTAATTATAAGTAGAGAAAAGTACTAGAGTGGTATATAGAGCTTTACAGTGAAACACTGGGTCCAGCAATGGGCTTGATGCTTAGATATCAGCTCAAGATAAACCAGGTACATTTTGGGTAGGATGAACTTCACTTTTGTCCTAACCTATATATATATATATGTGTGTGTGTGTGTGTGTGTGTGTGTATATGTATATATATGTATATATATGTGTGTACTTGGGAGAAGGACCTGGCAACCCCCTCCCAAAAATCAATCTGCCATTGAAAACCCTATGAATAGCAGTGAAGCACTGACAATAATGTTTCCCCTGTTGTACAGAGGGTCGCTATGCCGACTTGATGGCACCTAACAATATGTGTGTACATATATATATATATATATATATATATATATATATATATATGCACCCCTTCCTTCTGACCTAATTTGCACAATCTACTTGGTCTTTCTGCTGCCCAGGGCCATACTGTCAGTAAGTCCTCCAAAAACATTGTACTCTGTACATTTACCTGTTTGCCTCTCTTCATTTAGTTTCACAGCACCTTGGGGCCACTTATACACTGGAGCTGTGTTGCTCCAGAGGAGACATCCTGCATTTGAAGCAATTGTGGGATATCTAAGTATGCACAAACCAAGGAAAGAGGTTCTAGACTGGGGTTATAGCTTAAAAATGTTTTTAGAGGACATTTGAAGTTCTGGAGAGGATGAAATTACATAGGAGAGGAGGGTAGAAAGAAGACAGGGAACCAAGGATTCAAAGTGACCTTGGTGTACCAACATTTAGCTGGTCAAGAGAGGCAAAGTGCAAGAGTCACAGGATAAAGGACAAATGGTAGGGGGGTGAAAGGAGAAACATGGAAGTACTGTGGAGGAAGCCAAGGAAATCATATTTAGAAGAGAACAGATTGAGCCTGGCACTTGGGAAGTTGAGGCAGTAAGACTGCAAGTTCAACGCCAATCTGGGCTACATAGTGAGACCCTGACCAAAAAACAAACAAACAAACAAACAAAAAATAAATAAAATAAAACACAAAGGAAGAGACCAAATTAAGAGAGTAGTGAGAGAGGTACAAATAGGAAGAGGAAACAATGGTGGGGTCAAGAGTTTAGGAGGGAGAGACACCAACTCTTATAGCAGTGAGGTACAGTAAGGTCAGGACTAATTTTCATTAAATTTGGCATTAGGAAGAATTTTGTTTCTTCATCTGGAACAGTTTCCATTGGTGGGGATGCAATCAGAAGTTAGAGAAAGGCATATGATAATTTTAGAGTGTATATTTTAAACGTCTGTATAAATAAGGAAGGAGAAAAGATGGAGTGATCTAGAGAGGACCAAGGGAAGACATGCTAGATATTTTAAGAGGGTTTTAGAATAAGGGAAAGATGGCAGATAGTGAAGAGGGAGAGGTCACAGATGCAGGAAAGAGAATTCACTCATTTGTTTATTTCTTCACTCATTTATTTATTCAATGAATTAATGTGCTTACTGTGTGTAAAGCACTTGGCTATGCACTGGATGCAGCAATGATCAAGGCAGGTTAGGTTGCACTTTCACTGGAGGATATGTTCTAGTGAGAACACATGATACACCACAATGACACCATACTGTCACCATGAAAGTAGCATAGGAAGAAAACATTAAAGTGTAAAAAGTATACATAGAGGTTAAAACAGACACATTGTTTTGTAGTAAGTGGTTCTTTTAGGTTGAATGTTGAGGAATGGCCTGTCTGAGGAGCTGATCTTTAAGGTGAGGACTACGTGACAGGAAGGAGACAGCCATGTGAAGATCATCAGGAAGACAGAACAAGGACAGGAGATAGAGCAATGGTTCCAAGGTGAGGTTGGCACATTTGGGCAAAAAAAAGAAGGTTAGGGTAATGGGTAAGGGAAAGAAGTAGAAGTGTAATCATAAGGGAAGTCAGTGGCCAAATCTTCAAGGAGTTTATAGGTCAAGGTTTTAATCCAAGTTGGATTAGAAACCACCAAAAGGGAGTAATATGATTATATTCATGTTTCAAAGGTATCCTGTGGCTGCTGTGAGAATATATTGTAGGAGGAGGAGCAAAATCCAGGAGGTGGGGCCAGTTAAGAAGCGATTGCTGCAGTCAAGAGAAGTGATGGTATAGTTTGGACTAGGGTGATGATAATTGGATGAAATATGCCATATTTCAGAGTAGACAAAAACGACAATTGGATGGATTGGATGTGAGGGAAAAGAGGAATCAGGAAAGACTTATTGCTGGGGGACTAGAGTGAACGCAGGATATTTTATGGCAAGGGGATGATTTATAGAGAAATGACGTGAAGGGGCATGTTTATTGCCCCTGTTATCTCTAGTTCTGTAATTGCAGCCCTATGTACAAGTCTCTTGTTATTGTTGCTCTTAGGTGCTGTTGAGTCGAGTCCAACTCATAATGACCCTATGTACAACAGAAGGAAATACTCCCTGACACCGTGCCATATCTGGCACTATGTCAGTGATTTTCTGCTGGTCCTAGGGCTTTCAATGGCTGATTGTTTCGGAATTGCTTCTCTAGGTTACCGAAAGTAAGTCAAATCAATTTGGAGTATCCACTTCTTGACCTTGCCCATTGTTTATTGTGCTTATTTATATTTCTGCTGTCTAATTCTGGCTCTGCCCCACATGCCTGGTTCTGGAAAATCATTTATTATTTTTCTTATTTATTATCCAGCTTCCATTCTGAATCTCAGCTCTGCATGCTTCCTTGAGCTCAAGATCTTCCATCAGATGGTATTGTCTGACTCATAGTGAACTGACTCATAGTGAACCTATGTGCAACAGCACAAAAACTACCCAACACTGTGCCATGCACATAATCTTTTTGTGCTTGAGCTCATTGTTGCAGCCACTATGTTTCTTCATCAGATACTACACGAATTCCTTACCTTGTCTCACCATTCCATAGACTCAGCCCCAAAGAACCTTTAGCACCTCTCCCTTAACCTAAGGGAGGAAAATTCAGCTGTTTATAATCTGTTAAACTCCTGGGTGAATTCAGCCAACTGTTTATATATTCTGTAACTGTTATTGATAAGAAAATCTTCCTTTGTTGCAAGTACCAGTTTGAACCAACTCCTTGCTAGGCTTTTTATAAATATATCTGGATTTAGATGTTCATTAAGCTGGTATGATCACAGCACCCTCTTTCAAGCCACCATCTTCTTATACACGAATCTTTGCAAAGCCTAACTTGTCTCTTTTTTTCCAGTCAATGCATTTCTCACACTGTTGTTGTTGCTAGGTGCCATCCAGTTGTGTCTGATTCATAGGGACCCTTACAGGGTTTTCAATAGCTGATTGTTTTGGGATTGCCTCAGGAGTAGATTGCCACGTCCTGCTCCTATTTTTGTGGTGCTGGGAATCGAACTTGGGACCTCAGAGACTGGAGGGTGGCAGTCTGCCAACTGAGCTAAATCCCAGCCGGTCCTCACACTGTTGTCAGGCACACCATATACCTGACCTTGTCCAGTCCTCCTCTTGCTCTTCTTTAATCTCCTAAGGATAAAGCCTGCTAATCTTTGCATGCCTTGGCAGAGGCATCAGTGATCTCCAAATGGTCCGCATGCTCCCTGCATTTTCTAGCCTGTCCTGCAGTTAGTTGGATCTTTGTGGCTAGTTATGGCTAGCTGAGGATGAATGTGGTACTTAGTGGCCAAAGCATGTAAGAGGTGGGCTGTCACCTTTATGCTCCTTCTTCACTTGTTATGGTGACCCTGAAAGCCACATTTTGAGATGACAACATCAGAAGGATAGTGGATCCTCGGTGTCTTACTTCTCCCATACAGAATATCTTGAAATGTCACCTGATCTGCCTTACAGTTTGTTGGACAGATAAATAAATTTTTGCTGATTAAACCGTGTGGCTTTCATTCTGAAGTACAGCTGGGCCTATTTGCTCAATGCACATGGCTAGCCTGGCCCTGTGAGCTCTACTCCAGCCCGTTTCTAGACTGCTCTACTCTCCAGGCCTGTAGACAATCTCACTTCCTCCAAGGTGTGGTTCTTCTTCCCGCCTCTGGTTATTTTCCACCTGCTGGGCAACGTCTACCTCTCCCTCCTTCTGCTTTTAACACATACTCTTTGGCTAAATCTTACTCATCATTTAGATCACAATCTAACTGTCACTTCCTCAGGGAAAGCCCTGTAACTACTGCCTTCCATGGTTTCCTGTCATCTTGCTCATTGCACACCATTGTGATTATATTTAAACAAATCTGTTTGTCCTGCTAGACTGTCTGCTCTGCCAGAGTCCAGCCACCATGCTCCTTGTGTATCACTGCATCTCTAGCCCTATCACAGTGCCAACATTGCAAGGGCTTGATGGATTTGCTCATGGATGGATAGGCTGACTGGGTGAATGAAAGAGTAAGAGGAGATAAATAAAGGCATATGAGATGGAGATTCCAAAAACATGGAGATGTAGTAATGTATAGGATCCAAATCACACAATAACTATGGTTGGCCTAGGTTGGGGGCATCTTGGGTAGCTATGGACCTTCTTGTCTATTCTCTGTGATACTACTTGAATTATTTAATGAAAATAAAATCTTTCCTTTTTAAGACTCCTTGATGGCTAGCTTTTATAGCTTTCTTCCTTTTTCTTTTCATTTCCTTTCTTTTCTCCTTCCTTCCTTCCTTCGTTCCTTCCTTCCTTCGTTCGTTCCTTCCTATCTTTTCCCTGCTTCCTCCTCCTCCTTCCTCTTTTCTTCTTTTCTCTCTTTCTTTCTTTCCTTTAGGTTTTTGCGTTTTCGAGACAGAGCCTGTGTATGTCTTTCTGATTGGCCTTGAGCTCACAATCCTCCTGCCTCAGCTTACTGCGTGCTGAGATGCAGGGTAAAGTTCAAATACCATATCAGTGAAGTATGAGTCAAATAAAGGCAATGGGAGTAGGGAAAATACCTTCCTTTTGAAAATCTGTCTATCATATACCTTTAATTTCTGGCTCCTGCTTTTTCTCTTCTACTACCTCCCTAGCCCACCCGCTGCATGCTCTGCTCCAATCAAAACAAATACACTACATTTTCCTCTCTGAAATGTGTGTGAAGCTCCCATCTTAAGATTCAGCTTAAGTGTGATCTCCCTGCAAAGGTGATTCAAGTCGTCCAGCGTTAGCTGATTAGCATTTTGGGCTCCCACAATGCTGTACCCGTTGTCTGTGTGGTGTAGTGCTTGGAGCCGAATAATTTCTTCATGTGTGTCACTCTCACTAAGAAGTGTCTCTGGGTAGGACTCCGAGTAACTTACTCCTATTTTCTTTCCCATTACATTGCTTATCCAAAAGAGAGGATCTGTGAATGCCTTTTGAGTGAATGAGTAAATGAGCAGTCTTCATAGAAACAAATCTGGATGTGACAATTGATATCGTTTCCAGTTTTGCCCCTTGTTTTTAAACATTTGCTTTTCTTGGGTGACTACACAGGCAATGGGAGTGAAGAAAATTGCTTCTTTTAAAAAATCTATTTTCTGCTTTCATGTTTTCTCTTAGGACTGGCTAGGTCTCAAGTGCTACATAACGTAGACAGTATAATCCATATTCCATGGTTATTTATGGTTTGGTAGCAAAATCTTTATCCAGAATACATATACCTTTGATTTCTGACAAGTAGAAAGGAGGTTTTCCTAATTACTTGAAAATTTATGTTCCCCATTTTTTTTGTTTGTTTGTTTTAAATCTGAGTTTTTCTTCTAAAAGTTTTTTTTCCTTTTTGGGACCTATGAGATTAACATTTCCCCCTATGTGGAGAGTGGAAGGAGTTTAATTTACATTGATCTTTTCTTCTAATTTTAAGTGTTTTATTTATTTATTTATTTTCTTGGTACTGGGTTTGAACCCAGGGCCTTGTGCCTGCATGCTTTGCAGGTGTTGGACCACTGAGCTGCACCCCCACCCTCTTTTTTTTTATTTTTTTTACTTTTTGAGACAGGGTCTTGCTAAATTATACAGACTGCCTCTGGTCTCGAACTTGGGATCCTCCTGCCTCCACCTCCCGAGTTGCTGGGATTACAGGCATGTACCACCATGCCTGGTGTTAATTTTAAGTGTTTTGTGAATTTTTATAAAAGCTTTTTTTTTTTTTTTTAATACAGTCATTTGGCCTTGAACACTGGTGGAATTCCACTGATTGTTAGTCTTGACAAGGTTATTAGTCTTGACAAGTCTCCAGGACTATGCCTCTGGCCAGGGACGTTAGGCTGATAAAAGCCCACATACATATCTCAGAAGGTATGGGCTGATTCTTAGGATCTTGTTGAAGTGACCAAAATACACATCGAATGGGTCTGGTTTGTTCAAATGATGCACCTATCTCATTCCCCTATGGGCTCTGACTGATGAATGACTCCCTGACCCATCCCCACCCCATAGGAGCCAGGAAGCTTTTAAAAAGTAGGTGCTAAGTCTTAGAGCAGGGGGTCTAGGGCTAAATATTGCTTTGAGAAACAATAGGTGCAGCTTTAGAATCTATCTGGGGGAAAAGGGCTGGAACAGTTTTGGAGGAGATTCTCATTCCTTTCAGATCAGCCTGGGGATTCATGAAGTAGACAAAAAGATGTCAGTAGGAGCAAGTGGTTTTTATTATGTGTGGTCTAGAACTCTGGCAGATTCCCCACTAACCTGGCTAAAAGATTCCTAACATAATCTGTAGAACTGTCAAGAACAGTGTGTGTGTGTGTGTGTGTGTGTGTGTGTGTGTGTGTGTGAGAGAGAGAGAGAGAGAGAGAGAGAGAGACAGAGAGAGACAGAGAGACAGACAGAGAGACAGAGAGAGACAGAGAGCAGAGAGACAGAGAGAGAGAGAGAGAATCACATGTATGTACACATGCTTTCATACATGTATATATTTCATC
This sequence comes from Pedetes capensis, assembly GCA_007922755.1. NCBI lineage: Eukaryota > Metazoa > Chordata > Mammalia > Rodentia > Pedetidae > Pedetes > Pedetes capensis. Next base: position 7,885 of record VMDO01034864.1, read on the forward strand.
CACCAAGGACAATTGCATTTTGTCTTATGGGTGTAAAGTTCTGTTTTTGTTCTGTTAGGTGACACTGGGTTTTGTTGTACTCAGCAGGCCCTTTGTCTAACGCATTGACACCTTAATGAAAAACAAAAGGAAGATTCATCAAAAGAGACAAGATTACTGGAATCATAAATGGAGACCATCGGGGAGGCTAGCAACAATAATAATAATAAATTGCAGCTATTGTCCACAGAAACTTGCTTTTCTAAGGTGCTTCTGATAATTACCTGTCAATGTTTCAGTTTCAACCCTCGCTGCTTGAATTGATGAAGCCTATTTATATCACATGAAATTCTTGCATTTGCCTCTTGGAGTGCTTTCCATTCCTAGGCATAAGTAGGGCAGGGATTATTTTATTTTTCCGGGAGGGGAAAGTGATATTGTTGAATTTGATACATGTAAGCATTGCTTTTTGGTAGAAGGAAAGGAAAACAAAAAACAAGGAAATGTCAGCCTCCATAGCAAAGCAAAAGAGAACTCACTTAGATGGTTTGCAGGTAATTTGTGTTCATGTCTCCAGCAGAAAGGCACCTGTTCTGTCTGAAGTTGTCTAACTCAGGTAATGTCTCACTTGGTAGATCTATCAGTGATGGGTAAAAACCTTACATGAAAAACTACTACAAGGAACAAAATGGGAGATGGAGAAAATAGAGCCAGAGAAAATCTAGTTAGGAGTGTAGGAACTTCCGGGGTTACAGTTTGTCTTTACTTAAAGAATATTACAGTGCAAATGACTGAATTTCATAAAATCACAAGCCTTTAAAGAGATTGGCTATGCATCACTTTGGTTACTTTCTATGGTCTAATTATAGAAATCGGTGTAGGAGGATTGGTCGCAGAGGCCAATGAGGCAGGAGAACCACTACATTTCCATCAGAGAAAGAGGAAGTCCCAATCAAGACATACACATCCCAGTACCAGCTATGTTACTGTTTGACTTAGGGGACAATTTGGTTCTCCGCTCTGGGACTCAATATCCTTGTTTGCTAAGTGAGAAAATTGTACTATATTCTATCTAGCTCCCAGACATAATTTTTATAATTTTTATTCCATTTTTAATTTTTTTTGGCATGTGGAGACAAGGTCTTGTTATTTAACCTAGGCTGGTCTTGAACTTGTGATCCTCCTGCCTCTGCCTCCTGAGTACTGGCTTACAGACATGAGCCACCATGCCCAGCACCAAAATTTAATTTTTAAATGTTGGTATCCTAACTCTTTACATAGTGTCAGTTATAAAAATGGGGGTCTTCCAGGGCTTAAGTGAATAATCAAATGAATGAATGTTTCTCTTAGATATTATTTACCCTTTTCAGGTCCCACCTCCAGTCCATTATATGGCTGATCTTTCAGAATTACAAAGATTATCTGGCAATGGTAACACAATTACTATAATAAATATATACTTACTGTTTTTTTACTATATGTAAGAGGCAGGCTCTTGGTTGGGCTCCATTGACCATCACCTGTTGGTATTCATGCTCTTGTGGAATCCCTTTCTTTTAAGTATGGGCAGGATATACTGATGCATTCTTACAGAGTACAACAATAGTGAAGGTTTTTTACTTTTGAGAGTAGGTTACAAAAGGACTGTGACATCTCATTTGTTCTTCCTCTCTTTTTCTCTATCTTTGCTCTGGAGGAAGTTGTGGTTTGAGTGTGTCTCCCAAAGTTCATGTGTTGGAAACTTGATCTCCATTGAATGCAGTGGTGTTGAGAAGTAGGACTATTAATATTAGGTCATGAAGTGATTAGGCTTATTAATGGATTAATGCTATTATCACAGAAGTGATTTAGTTATCACAGAAGTGAGTTCCTGACAAAGGGGTGAGTTTAGACCCCTTCTCACTTTAGTGTGCACATGAGCTCTCTTATCTTTGCACCTTCTGCCATGGCATGATTCAGCAGTAAGTTCCTTGTCAAATGCAGCCCTCATGACCTTGGAGTTCCCAGTCTCCAGAACTGTAAGGAAGAAACCTTTGTTCTTTATACATTAAAGTCTCAAGTATTCTGTAATAGCAACGCAAAATGGACTAAGACATACGCTTATGACACATATATAACAGATATATGACACATATATGTATATAAACTGACTTGGATCATTTAAAGTACATATAGTTTAAATGCCTGTAGCTGTAGCCCTGTTGTGTCCGATCCCACCAGATCTCAGAAGCTAAGTAAGGTCGGGCCTGGTTAGTACTTGGGTGGGAGACTGCCTGGGAACACTGCTGCTGTAGGCTTGGGAGACGGACCTGGCAACTCACTCCCAAAAATCAATCCTTCATTGAAAACCCTATGAATAGCAGAGAAGCACTGACAATAGTGCTTCCCCTGTTGTATGTAGGGTCGCTATGAGACAGATACCAACTTGACAGCACCTAACAACAAGAACAACACAGTTTAAATAAGGGATACAACAAATATACTAGTAAGTATTATGTACAGCTATAATAGTTTGTTGTTGTTATTGTTGTTAGGTGCCAACAAATCAGGTCTGACTCATAGCAATTCTATGAACAATGCAACGAAACACTCTTCAACACTGTGCCATGCTGGGTACTATGTCAGTGCTTCTCTGCTATTCGTAGGGTTTTCAATGGCTGATTGTTTTGGGAATGAATTGTCACATCTTTCTCCCATTTTTAAGGTTCTGGGGATGGAACCCAGATCCTCAGGGATTGAACACAGGGCCTCAGAGAGTGCAGGGCAGCATTCTACCAACTGAACTGACTCCCAGCCCCACAGTGTTGCATAGCTGTAAAGCTGGTGAATGGTATACCAAAAGTTTAAACCTGATTCCCAGATGGCTTATTTGTTCGTAGGAAGCTGTGCTGTACCCACAAATGAGACAAGGGTCTAATCTTGAGATGATAAGAGGCACAGAAGGAGCGACCCCATTGGTTTGAGGGATAAGAGTAGGATTTTGTGGAGGAAGAGAATAGTAGATGGCGAGGATGAATCTTAGTGGGATGGAGACATCACTTCACAGGGCTCCCTGTGAAGGATCAGAGCAGAGCCCAGAGGATGGAAGGATAAACATGAGAGAGAATAGCTGGTTGTGAGGTCTGCTTGTCACAAGGCCATTAGCGGCAAGGCCCAGGAGAGGTGGGATACAGAATGACTTAGTTTCATGGGAGCAAAATTGTCCAGGAAATTCTTACTAGTGGGAAAACAGTATTTAGGTGGAGTTTCGCCTGACTTGTCCTGGCCAGTCTCTCATTCTTTTCCTCCCAAGTCTTGATTTCTTGTCTTCTATTCTCTGCCTTCTAATTCCACCTTCTTCCAGGTTCTTCTTCCCATGTAATGTTCCATTCCTATAGCTTTTGGATGGCACAAAATGAAATAGAAAAATGCTCAGAATCCAAAATACAGTATAAAATATTATATCCAAATATATTAATATCCTCTGCTTCTGCATCAGAGTGGCCAGTCCTCATGAATTAAGCAACTTGGAATTTCCCAAATGGTCACTCAACAATCCTATAAATGTATAGCTCACATTGATGGAGGAACTGGTAAGTTACCAGCTGTACCTATGTGTAACTCAACTAAAGAGATTACTGATCAATTTTATATTTTTCTAATTGTATATAGTTGTCATTAAAATTGCTGCTGACATGCATTCATTCATTTGGTAAGCATTTTGTTATTTCCTGAGGCCAGGCTTGTGGACACATTGCATCTTATTCAGTTCACATTTGCCCAGCACAGACTGAGCTCATGAAGCCAGCCTATAGGGTGAGGACAGGTTGCAACTTTGCACGTTCTTGCTGGATTTGGGTGGCTGGATAGAGAGGTTTCAAAGCTCCCATTCCCTTCAACACTCTTGGGCCTCAAGAGTTCAATTGAGATGCAGAGTCTCATTTTCCAAGGTGCTGCCTTTGTATAATTTTACAGCTGAGATATCAGTAGCTCGGGTAAATCAAGCAGGTTTGCACCTCTGCAGCAATAAAAACTTGGTCCCTTTTTGGGGGCCCCCACCATCCTGCTATAACCATTCGTTGGCCTCTAACTCTTTCTTAGACCTCCTCATCATATTGCATCTTATACTTAAAGTAATATAGGGATCCAGAACTACTACTATGAGGTACATATCCAACGGAAATGAAATCAGTATGTCAAAGAGACATCTGCACTCCCACATTCATTGCAGCACTGTACACAATAGCTGAAATATGGAAACAACCTAAGTGTCTACCAACAAATGAGTGTGTAAAATGTGGCATCCAGCTGGACACGGTGGCACACCTCTGTAATCTCAGTGATTCCGAAGGCTGAGGCACGAGGATCCTGAATTCAAGGCCAGAGACAGCCTACACATCTTAGCGTGACTTTGTCTCCAAAATAAAAAATAATAAAAGGGAATGTGGATATGGCTCAGGGGTGGAACTGGGTTCAATCCCCCAGTACTTTAAAAAAAGTAATGTAAAAATGATATCTTATTATATACAATAGAATACTATTCAGCCACAAAGAAGTAAATCTTGTCTTTTGTAGCAACATAAACAAATCAGGAGGGCATTATATTAAGTGAAAGAAGCCAGGCACAAAAAGACAAATGCCAAATGATCTCCTTCATATGTAGAATCTAAAAAAATTGATCTCTGGAAGAAGAGAAAATTGTGGGTACTAGAGGCTAGGGAGTTTAGGGTGAAGTGGAGGAAGGGGAGATGTTGGTGAAAGAATATGTAATTACAGTCTGATAGGAAGAATAAGGCTGTAGACATATCACTGTGGTGTCTGATCCCAGCAGATATTGGAAGCTAAGCAGGGTTGGACCTGGTTAGTACTTGGATGGGAGACCACCTAGGAATAACAGATGCTGTAGGCTTGGGAGAAGGACCTGGTAACCTACTCCCCCAAACCAATCAGCCATTGAAAACCCTGTGAATAGCAGAGAAGCACTGACAATAAGGTTTCACCTGTTGTATGTAGGGTCGCTATGAGTCGGAGACCAACTGGATGGCACCTAACAACAACAAGGAAGAATAAATTCAAAAAATCTTGAATTAAGATAGTGGCAATATATATATTCTTGAAGAATGCAAAGAGAGTGGATGCTAATTGTTCTCATCACAAAAATGATAATGCATTGGCTAGATTTAATTGTTCCACAATGTGTATGTACTTCAAAACATATTGTGCATAAATACATCATATTAAAAGAAAGTGAAAAAAAGTAAACAAAACAAAAAACAGCTCTGCAGTCATTTCCTGCCCATCTTGGTGTGCCTTCCTGGAAACACAGGCTCAGCTATCAGCTCTGCTTGTGGTTGAGGAGTGAAGGGCTATCCACAGGTCACCTGTGCTCAAAGCCTGTTTCTGTAGCATCCAAAGCCCAGCCCCACACAGTTCTGGCTGGCTAGCTGCAGCTGCCTCCTGGCTGGTCTCCCTGCACACTTCCCACCTCCAACTTTCTCTCCACACAGTGGACAGAGCAGTCACTTAACTGATTTACTATTTTTTAAATTGAAAACCAATGCATGACTATAGTTAAAAAAAAAAGAGATAAGTTCAAAAATGCATGCAATGAAAGAGAAGGCTATTAAGTCAGCCTTCTAGTTACTGAGGACTTCCTAGAGGCAACTATATTCACAGTTGATTGTATAGCTTTCAGAAATAGTCTGTATATACATGTATGTATAAAACATATGCACACATATTTTGATCAATTTTTGTGTTCTATACATGGATACTTTTCATATAGACATTTGATCATAGCATAAAATAGAGGCTCTCCATTAACCTTAGGATAATGGCCAAAGTTTTTACCGTGGCCACCAAGCTCCTGCATGACCTGCCTTCTTCTCTCCTACTGGGCAACTTTGTCTTATGCTATTTTCTTTAGCTTCTGTTTTCCACACTGGATTTATAGTAGATGCTCCAACATCTAATCTTACCACTTAAGGTTTTTTTTTTTCATGTTTGTCTCATTGTCCTGAATAATTTTCTCTTTGACATAGAAAGATTGGGGTTTCCACCTCTTCCATGCCAGGCAGTCACATGGTTTGGGTGGAATGGACCTACCCTAGAATTTAATGGTACACAAATCCACCCTTCTTACCACATTGGTTGGTTCAGGCATCTACTGGTTAAGGGTACTGCTCTGGAGATGGCTGCAGGGAACTCTCTCTGAATGTGACTAAGCAAACTCTCCTTTTTGTTGGGAGACATTATCATAATAAAAACGAAGAGACTGAAACTAGCATATAATTTGGAAAGACAGTTGGAGTCCATGAGAAACAAAAGCCAGCTGTTCAGATCTCAGAGACCAATAAATACCTTTAAGTATTTTAAGAAAATTTGCATTGAGTTTTCTATGACTTGAAGAGATTGACAATTTAAAGGAGTCCTGATATACCTCTCCTCCCACCTGCCAATCTTCTTGTGTCTGGATAACTTTTATCCAGTCTGCAAGCCTCAGTTACATCGCTTATCAAAAAGGCTTTTTCTGGCTTTCCCAGAAAAGTTGGGTCTTCTTTCTTTTGTTTTCCATGCATTGAGGTCATTTCCTCCTACTTAGGTATCATAATTGTAATAAATGTTTTTTTGTTTTTGTTTTTGATTTTGTTCTTTTTTTGCGGTACTGGAGGTTGAATCCAGGGCCTTGTGCTTGCATGCTCTGCAAGTGCTGGACCACTTAGCTCAGTTTTTTAAAACTTTTTTTTAACTTTTTGAGACAGGGTGTCACTAAGTTATGCAGACTGCCTGTGGTCTCAAACTTGGGGATCCTTCTGCCTCTGCCTCCCCAGACGGTAAATGGTTATTTTTAATGTACCTCTCCCCACTGGACTGCAAATTAAGTGATGCTGGTGCTGTACCTGTTTGGTCCACTGCTCTGGCCCCAGCTTCTGGCATACTTGTTAACTTGCTCAATGAGTCAGTATTGGTTGGATGCAGAAGAGAATGAATGGTAGAAGTTATTATGGATAATGTGACCTTTCACAATGATTTTTAAAGAGTCAATAGCTGTCATAGATCCAACTACATACAATATTTTATTTTTTGTCCAACTTGGGCAAAATATCCAGAGTCCACAGGATATAGAAATCTAATTTCTATCATTGAATCTCTGTGGAGAGGATGTGTGTGGAGAGGATGTGTGAGTGAGAGCTAAGAACACAATTCCAAAGAAGGTCAGAACCCTGGATTGGAAACAGGGATCCTCCATATTATTGGCTTTCCAGTTTGGGATAAGTTGTTAAACTTGTTTTTTTTTTTAAATTTTCTTTCTTTCTTTCTTTCTTTCTTTCTTTCTTTCTTTCTTTCTTTCTTTCTTTCGGTTGAACCCAGGGCCTTGTGCTTGCATGCTCTGCAAGTGCTGGACCACTGAGCTGCACCCTCAGCCCATTTTTTTACTTTTTTTTTTTTTTTTTTAGACAGGGTCTCGCTAAGTTACACAGACTGCCTCTGGTCTCAAACTTGCAATCCTCCTGCCTCCACCTCCCAAGCTGCTGGGATTACAGGCGTTCACCACTGTGCTTGGCTAAGCTTTTTTTTTTTTAATCTTTAAAATGTGAATCATGATAATATCTACTTCATAGGGTCATTGCAAGGCTTAAATGACATGATGCATATAATGTGTCTATCTCAATAAGTATTCACATATAGTACTTTCTTGTTGTTATTGGTAGGTGCCATTGAGTTGGAGCCAACTCATAGTGACCCTATGTACAACAGAAGGAAAGCCTACCAAACACTGTGCCATCCCCAGAACTATTGTCAGTGCTTCTCTGCTACTTGTGGGGTTTTTGATGGCTGATTACTTTGGGAGTGTCCTTCCCAAGCCTATAGCACCCAGTATTCCCAAGAAGTCTCCAATCCAAGCATTAAGCAGGCCCAAACCTGCTTAACTTCAGAGATCTGACAAAATTGGATGCCAGAGTATTTTCTACCATATAGTAAATATTCAATAAATATATCACATGATCATATTGCATGTACATATTAGTTACTGTCCCCCAGGTATCTGTTAGCTTATGCTGTGGGAGTTCATGTGTTGCTATGATGCTGAAAGCTATGCCACTGGTAGGGCCATCCATGGTGGATAGGTTTCAGCTGAACTTCCAGACTAAGACAGATTAGGGAAAAGGACCTGGCAGCCCACTCCAGAAATAATTTGCCATTGAAAACCACACAATGGAATATTATCCTGCAATAAAGAAGAATGAAATTATGTCATTTGCAGCAAAATGGATGGAACTGGAGAACATCATCTTAAGCAAACAAACTAAGTTCCCAAAAGAGAAATACCATATGTTCTCACTCATATGTAGGAGATAATCTAACTTAAAGCAAAAAATTCTAGGCATATATAGTTATATGATGGAACTATATGAATACATGGGAAAAATAGGGGAAATGAAAGAAAAAATCAATGAGAATATAACCTATGATTGCATGATTTTTATTACATGTTAATCAAATGGTTCTGTAAAATATGTGAAATGAGGAAAGTGTAACCAAAAGTGATGTAATAATTGAATAATAGAAATAGCAATAGTCTCATTATTCTGTATCCCACATTTATAAATAAAAGAAAACCCTATGAATAGCAAAGAAGCACTGTCAAATCTAGTGCCAGTAAATAAGCCCTCCAGGCTGAAAGGCATTCAAGAAATAATCGAGAAAGCATTGCCTCCTCAGAGCAGAGTAGACC
>VMDO01034865.1:0-16588 GCA_007922755.1 Pedetes capensis
CATCTAAGGAAAAGAGATTTAAATGTTTCTGTGGCCAAATCAAGTGTCATTTAAAAGGTAAAGTAAGTTTATGTAGAATGTATGTTAATGGTGCTTATTTTTAAAATGTACTTCAAGTTTACAGTATTACTTAATGCCTCTTTACAGAATTGAATAGAGAAACAAGGCTAGAACACATCTACATCCTGAAGAGCCTTTTTTAAGTTCATGTTATAGGATGACAAAGTTTATTATGTTCCTTAAAATTGAGCAATTGACTTTTATGGTCCAAAAGATGAACATGTTATTAATAAACGATTGAATTAACTGTGAGACTTCTTATTAAAATACAACATTGCAGCTATCAGTTGGAGAGTATACTATAAAATTTTTAGACAGTATATCAGAAACAAAATGTTTTTATTTGTACTATAAAGAAAATATAATTTTACTTTTAACTCTGTACTTTTTTATTGAAAATGTTTATACCTTTGCTTTTAAAATTTCTTATGAAACTATTTGCAAATTACACACTTAATTTAATAAAATACTTTAGCCACAGTCCAGTGTGAGGAAATCCTTTGTTTGATGTGGTAGGTTTAGTGGCTTAAATATAAAAGAATATTTTTGTGTGTAACTTTGTAATGTCAGGAGAAGAAGGTTATAAAAGTTTCATTTATGTTCCAAAACGTTTTTTCCAGTTTGTTTTAGCAAAGAGCCATTCACTTTTGAACCAGATAAATGGATTAGTTAAGACTTTTCATACCCTTGTATCTTTTGACATTAAAATTAAGAATTGTGTCTGTTAGAGACACAAATAATATTTTAAGTAACATTAAGAGCTTTGGACATTATTGAGCTCAAAAAAGCAGAATCATTCACACAGTTATCAAGGACTTAAATAATGTTTATTCAACAAATATTTATTGAACACTTAACTCCTGTGGATAGTGTGAGACAGCTTCTATCTACAGGTGTCTTATAATTATTCTTACCAACTATTATGGATATAGTGATTTATACTCTGGAACACTTTCATATATTAAATTTTAAATATCAAGGAATCTTATTGCATTGTTGTTAGGTACCATCGAGTTGAGTCCAACTCATAGTGATCCTATGTACAGAATAAAACAGAATAAAACACTCCCCAACCTTGTGCAATGCCTCGCACTATGTCAGACCTTCTCTGCTATTCATAGGGTTTTTGATGGCTGTTTTGAGATTGCTTTGGGAGTAGATTGCCACATCCTTCCCCTACTTTTGTGGTACCCCAGGATCAAACCCAGGGCCTCTGAGAGTGCAGAGCAGCACTCTGCCAACTGAGCTAAACTTCAGCCCCTCTTATTACATACATGGTGCTATCCCAATTTAATGGATAAAGACACAGGAGAAGTTAACTGGTTTGCCAGTTAGTGGTAGAGGTACAGCTCCAACCTAGGTTCTCTGACTTCTAGTACAGAGCAGGTACATCTGTCATAAGAGTAAGAATACTTGCTTAAAAAGAAGTAATATCCCCTACTGACAGAGGTATGGCCATACAATACAAGTCTATGAAAATTTGCCATTTATGCAATTGCCTTCTCCTTTATCCAAAGAAAGCTGGTATTTTGGGAAAACCCAAACACCAGTGACAAAAGATAAAGGTTTATTTTTCTCTTAATATTAAATCCCAGAAATAAAGAGTCCAAGACTGATGTGAGTGCTCTTTTCCATAAAGTTTTTGGGGGATTTGAGGTCATTTTAGCTCATTTCTCTGCCATACCTATGGTGTGATCCTCATTTTCCTAGTCCAGGGTAGGTGTTTAAAGCTCTAAGCAGCTGGGCATGATGGCACATGCCTGTAATCCCAGCAACACGGGCCATGAAGACAGGATTGCAGCCTGTGTAACTTGGTAAGACCCTGTGTCAAGATAAAAAATAAAAAAGAGGCTGAGGGTGCAGCCCAGTGGCCCAGCACTTATAAAGTATGTGTGAAGTCCTGGCTTGAAACCTCAAGTACCCAAATCAATCAATCAATCAATCAATCAATCAATCAAGCTCTATAACATCTACATTCTGTTGGAGGAAAGACAAGAAGGGAACAAAGGCAAATGGCAGTGGGTTTTTTGTTGTTGTTGTTGTTTGTTTGTGTTTTGGCGGTACTGGGGATTGAACCCAGGGCTTTGTGCTTGCATGCTTTGCAAGTGCTGTACTGCTGAGCTGCACCCTCAGCCCAACCCATTTTTTTTAACTTTTTTTTTTTTTTTTTAAACTCAGACTACCTCCAGTCTTGAATTTGCAATCCTCCTGCCTCCACCTCCCCAGTCCCTGGGATTACAGGTGTGCACCACCACACCCAGCTTGACCGTGGTCTAAAAGATGGTTTTTGGAAACCACCACAGGACACTTGTATTTACATCCTGTTTGCCAGAAGTTAGTCATGTGGTCATATCTAGCTGCAAGGAAGGTTGCAAAATTGTCTATTTCAGACTGTCTTATGTTCAGTTAAATTTTGGGTACTTTCTTGGAGGAAAGAGAATGGATATTAGAGAATTGAATAGCAGTCTCTGCCATATCATTTTTTATCATGATATGCAAATAATGTGAAGATTCTTGATACATTCTTTCAGCAGATTTTTGTTGCCTTCTGTGTATTAGGAATAATGAGAAGGAAAACACAGTTGTATGTGTTTTTTACTTTAAATATTCAAATAATCTTAGGAACCAGCATGGCTGAGGAAGTGGGCTTTTCGTTGATGACTTAACTGCTAAAAATTAGCCATCTATTTTGGTCTGATAACTTAGTTGTGGCAACTAGATTAGGCTTGTGAGTTATTTCTGGTGGTACTGCTTAGTTAATATGTTTGCATATTAACTTATGTTTACTCTTTTACATCCATGTTCATAAATTACTTGTAATTAATAATTACATCCATGTGCATAAAGCTCAATATTTGGTACATGCGATTTAAAGCAAGTAAAACATGTTAAGAGATGTGTCTTCAGAGTCAGAAACTGCATGTCAAGAATGGACAGTGGAAATGCTAAGGGGAGGATAATGAACTGATGTGTAGGTAGTGAGTTTGAACATTGCTCTCCTGGTTGAAATATATAAATGTCTTTTTGTAGGAAAAAGATTAAACACTTGAAGTTCGTTGCTTTGGTACATACCTAAATGCACAAATTTTGTGCCTTTTATAGGTTCTGGAGCATTCTTCATGATAATTGCAATTTCTTTGACTTGTTAGAGATTACTTAGTTTGAATAGTTAATGAAATATTATCATTTTAATATTAATGAAGTTTCAAAATATAAACCCATTCGTTACGTGAAGAGTGACTACATGTTAGGGCAGAGCAATGACAGATGTGATCCAACAGGAGCAGCTGCAGGGTATGGAAATGGGGTGAAGAAATGGGGTGATGAAGTGATCACTTATTTATGAGGTACCACGAAACAGTGCTGGATATACTTCTTTTCCTGTGGACTGATAAATATCAGGTAAATATTCCTTTAAACATAAAGCCATGGAAACATGTATAAATAACCTTTATTTGATCTTAAACTTTGACATTAGGTATGTAGATTTTGTTTTGTGATATTGGGTATAACAAATGAAGTTCTATTAGAAACAAAGTTCTAGAATGTTGTCCTCACTTGTGAAATTTTGAGTAATTTGGAATGCCCTTTAAGGAAAACAAAAATCATTAATAGTATCTAATACATCTTGGAACAAGTCATGCTCACAGCACGAAGGGAACTTTTTGGGGGGAGGATTGCAATCTTGTTCTAGCCTTATTTAGGAAAGAAACCTCAGTAGTGTTCCTGGAAGGAAATATGTAAGTCAAAACATGTTTCTGGTATTGCCATATCAGTCTGCCCTATTTAATATAGGGTACAGGTATTTTGTGTGTGTGTTTTTAGTTTTATACTCAGACTGATTCACTGGGTAAGTTGTGAAAACTAAAAATTCTGGATGAAAATATTTAAAACACCTTAAGCATTATACAGTTGGTAAGTTGGGGGGGGGGTATATGCTAAAAGTCTAAGTGAAAGCACTTGGAGGTGCTTTTGCAAAAGGTGATCCCAACTCACTTAGATTCTGGGGTACAGAGTCAGAAGACAAGGCCAGCAGACCAATGAGAGACACCCTGTAAAGCTCGCACCCAAAGGGCTTCAGTTTCAGGGAGCAAGGATGAATCAATTTTGCCCTCCTTCCCAACTCCCAGAAGACGGCAAAGAGTGAGCAGAGGTTCTAATCATTACTGGCTTTCACAGACTAACAACCCAAAGTCATAGCACCTAAGGTAGTCAGGAAAAAAAATCTTCAAGTTGTGAATTGAGTTTAAAGGGGTCCCAGACTACTAATACCACTATTAGCTGCCTGGCAGAGGCAAATGCAAGTCTTCTGAGAGGTAATAACATCTTCATCTTGGAGGATTAAATCTGATCAACCTGTAGATCCAGCAACCAATTTATGGGAATTGCAGAAGAAGAAGTACAGAATATGTTAAGCACCATCGGAATACAATCACCAAAATACAGACTGGGCAATGAGCAACATGATTTCTTCAAAACCAATCACAAAGAAAAGAAAACCACACAGATGAAGGGAGAACTTTTACATTAAGACTTAAACATATTAATCAATTGCGGTTTGTGGACCTTATTTGGATAGTGAATCAGCACAACAAGAAGAAATTGTAAGACAATAAAAGACGTTTGACAATGTGAACATTGACTGGATATTAAAGAACTTGATTTTTTAGAAGTGATACTGTGGTTATATTTTTTAAAAGAGTTTACAGTTTATAGAGTACATGCTGAAAATGACACAATTGGGATTTATTTGAAAATATGATAGAGGTTGGTCTGGGGATGTAGCTCAGTGGTAGAGCATGTGGCCGAGCATACTTGAGGCATGGGCTCAGTCTCCAGCACAGGGTTGGGAGGGGTGGGTAGTGAGTGGGGGAACCTACAAGTCAAGATTGGACCTAAGTTGGTAAATGTTGAAGATGGGCATTGATTATACTATAATGTCTCCTCTTGAATATATTTAAAGTTCCATAGTGATTATTTTTAAAAAGCCGGTGAAGGAGCTAGAGAAGTAGACTATAGACTTGGCTCTGAAAATGAGTTCCAGAATGCTACAGAATTAAGCTGCATAGTGGGTGCTCCCTCTGCCATCATTTAGAAGTGAAGAATCAAGACGCACCATAGTACATTCACCACAACTATTTCTCAACACAAACAGAATTGGTGATGAAGCACCAGAAAAATGTTTCAGAAAAACCCTACATCTCCACCACGTGACTTTATAGCAGAATGAGCCATAGCAGTAGATAAATGACTTTCACCTTAATACTGCCTCACAAACCTTGGAAGTATGTATCTAATTGCTGGAAGGATTTTTATACAGAGAATTTTATCTGCAAGAGGGGTCTGGGCAATGTAGTTTTAAACTTGCCAGCCTCTGTGGTATAGCAATGCTGATTAAAGCAAGTAGAGCTGGTGCATTAGTATTAAATGTCCATGTTTACTACACTGGTGATACTTATCAAGCCACACAGTAGAAATAAAAGAGGTTAGTTGGGTGCAATGGCATGTGCCTTTTGTCCCAGTTACTTGGGAAGCTGAAGTGGGAAGATCACTCTGAATCCACTTTGTGTGTGTGTGTGTGTGTGTGTGTGTGTGTGTGGTACTGGGGGTTGGACCCAGGGCCTCACACTTGCATGCTCTGCAAGTGCTGGACCACTGAGCTGCATCTCAGCCCGTGTTTTTAGTTTTTGAGACAGGGTCTCGCTAAGTTACGCAGACTGCCTCTGGTATCAAACTTGTGATCCTCCTGCCTCTGCCTCCCAAGCCACTGGGATTACAGGCGTGCGCCACTGCGCCGGACACATGAATCCACAGTTTTAAAACTAATCTGGGTACTATAGCAAATTCATATCGCAAAAAAAAAAAAGAAAAAAAAAAGAAAATAGGTTGCTATGTTCATCACAAAAGCTTTGCATGTCAACTGGGGTATGCATGGTATGCCGGGGAGTGTGCTGCATTTCCAGGATAAACTTAACATCTTTCAGGAGCATTGATTTTATTCAATGGCAAATGATACATATTATTATTTAATGTAGGTTTATTTGTATATTTAAAGAAAAATGGAAGCCAGGCACTGTGGCACATGCCAGTAATCCCAGCAGTTTGGGAGCTGAGGCAGAAGGATCCTTTGAAGCTAGAGGCAGCCTGTGCAACTTAACAAGACCCTGTCTCCAAATAAAATAGTGCAGGAGGTGCAGCTCAGTGATAGAGCACTTGCCTAGCAAGCACAAGGCCCTGGGTTCAACCCCCAAGTACTGCAAGAAATAAGTACAGATTTCTTCCATCCCTCAGAACTCCTGAGTCAATCCCAGAAGATTGGGCCCTGTGTTTTACGTGAATTCCCCAGATGACTCTGATGCTATTGGACCACACCGGAGACCAGTCTCAGGTGTGGTAACATAGCAAGAGTCCTATCTCCAAAACAAAACAAAAACCAACAAAGAACACTACCTTAAGGGAAAAGCCCCCCACAAAGACTTTACCCTCTTATCTACTTGAGGCATGGCACCTTGGCTGCTACCCTGATCCTCTGCTATGGGACACAGAAACCGGCTCCCTTTCTAGTTTACTTGTTTAGTCTATAACAATTCAGTGAGGGAAACTGAGGCACCAGGAGGTTAAGCACCTTGCTAAGATCAGGCTAACTCTGGAAAAAAAGTCACTGTTGTAACAATTGTAATAAAACCTGGTAGGTAGGCTAACAGTGTCTGCCATATGGGCAATGATACCCACCCTCTGGGCAGTTATGAAGATTACCGGATATTGCATGCATTTGCAAAGTACTGAGTGCTATCTGGCACATAGTAGACATAATGTTTTTCAAATATGTTCACAAATTCTTTAATATTCTACTCTTTAAAAGGTAAAACTAATTCCCTTACTCTTGGATATAGGCTGAATTTAGTGACTGACTTCTAACAAACACTAATTCAGCAGTCAATGGTGTAAGGCTTCCGATATTAGGTCACAAAAGGCAACTCATTTAGTTCTCATGGATAGTGCGCTGTGGGGAAAGCTAGCAACTATGTTGTAAGGACCACATGGATAGAAATTAGGATTCTCACCAATAACCAGCGTCAATTTATAAGAAGTGAATGAGCAGCCACCTGGAAGCAAATTCCCCCACCCCCACTCAAGCCTTCCATGACAGGTACCCCAGACGACATCTTGGTTGCAATCTCTGTCTTAAGACAGAAGCTCCCAGGGAGCCCACCCCTAGAATCCTGGGAAATAGAAGAATGTTTATTGTTCTAAGACACTAAGGTTGGGAGTCATTTTTTTTTTAATGAAGTAATAAGATAACACAGATTTTGGTACCAAAGGAAGAGGTTTGCTATAATAAAAACCTAGAAACGTGGAAGTTTTGAAAGTTGGCAAAGGACAGAAGCTGCAGGAACCCTGAGGTATTGTGAAAACTACAAGGCCTTATAGAGACAAGTGAAGCCTAGTGGCCTTTGAGGAAACTGCCCCTGAGGCCAGTAAGGTTGATTAGCTTCTTAACACAATCCAAGCAAAATGTCATGTTTTCCTCCTTGATAAATTGCAGGTCTTCATATCTTAGACCATTGCTCAAGCAATACAGCATTGTGGTTAAAAGCACAGGGTCAGGAGCCTGATTGCCTTCATTCGAATTCTAGTTTCAACACTATCTGTGTGATCTTAAGTAAGGTATTTAACCTCTTTATGCCTCAGTTTCCCCTACTGAATTGTAATGAGGACTAAAGACATTCTTATATGTGAACTTAGAAGGGAGCAGGTTCTTTCTGTGTCCCATGGCAGAGTTACGATGATTGAGAGCCTGCAAACTAGGTTTAGGGTGCAGCCAAAGAATGGCACTTTGAGTAGCTAAGAAGAGAAAGTCTTTGTGGGGGGCTATTTCTCTAAGGTGGTATTGTTAAAGTGTCGCCCAATGGTATGAGAGTCATCTCTGGCATTGACTTAAAGTGTAGGATTTGACCTTCTGGGATTGATTCAGGCCCACTAGCTGGTCTGGGAAGATGGACCCCTGTCTGGCCCCAAAGAATGTATTCTGATTGGTCAGAAAGCCAACTGTGGCAATCCTACTTCCCTTTGCCAGTGATTGGTTAAAATGTAGCTACATAACCCTGTCTAACAGGATGGTTCAAGGAAAGGTTTTTTCATGCATGTAGAAATGCATATGGGAGGAAATGCACTCTTTTTAGCTATACTTTGTGGCTATATGTTGTGCCTGGAATTGCAGTCACCAGGTTGAAATCATGAAGAGACAAACTGAAGGCCTGAGTCAGTGTGCTGTGGATGGCGGAACATAAAAAGGAAAGATTCTGTTCTTGGTAACATCATGGAGCCCCAGAATTGACCCTGGAACTGATCTTAAGCTGCCCTGGGAGATGACAAGCTATTTTTGGTTGGGTTTACCTATTATAGCCAAAGCATTCTAAAGAATATACCCCATTTTACAGATAAGGAAACCTGTTCGGAGCGATGATATGATTGGTCGAGCTAATAAGTGGCAGAGACAATTTTCAGACTGAGGTCTATATATCCTGAACATTTGACACTTGTTTGTTAAATCAAGTGATTTTTCTGCACCAATTTTGGGGATCAGAGAGAGGAAACAGACCTCCCTTGGCTTAATCAGGATTAGTGATTGGCAGCCATGTATGGCAAGGGGTCAGTGTGGGAAGGGAGAAGAAATTTATTGTGCTATGCCTGTAAGGTTGAAATGATTGACTATGAAATCCGGGCTGGGTAAGGAGTCAAGTGGAATCCAGGATAGACTAGGGAAATGGAGGTGAGCCATGAAGGTGTCATTGAAGTAGAGAACAGATTCAGAGAGTGTGAGGCAGAGGGAAAGTAGAAGAAGGTAGGAAGGAGGAGAATTTCAGAGTTCATGATATTAGAAATGAGAATATTTGTTCCCAGTGGAGTTTGATTTGTGGCTGAGCGTGGAGATGATGGTCATCAGAGTAGAGAAGGTCACAGCACGGATAGAAAATTTCTGGATCATCTACTTTGTGTACATATTACCCAGGAAGGTGACAGGCAGTGGAGCAGAGAGAAAGATCGAAAGTCAGTCTGCTGGAAGTATGGGTGAATTAAAAAATGTTTTCTTTATTTGCACAGGCCCCATCCTTCATGCTGATAGGATCTGACTCAATGCAGCCACACTTTCAGGAAAGATTTATAGGGATTATTCTTCCTTAATCTGCTGTTTTGCACTGTCTGGAGAGATGAGATGGATAAGGTCACTGGAGAAGCTTAAAGAATTATGAGAAAGAGTTTGAGTACTTTCTGACTCCATTCTTTGCAGTGCAATCTCACTCTTCTGTTTGAAGTTTCTTCTTTATCCACCTGGATTTATGAAAAACTATTAAAAATGTTTTTAAGTTTTCCACTATTTTGGATTGAGGCAGTTTCACTATTTATAGAAACAATTGAAAATTAATTGTAACTCCCCTGAGTCTCTGCTAAGACTCAAAAGTAGATGGGACACTATAGCAAGAAGAGCTCACTTGTCTTTTTAAGCTCAGGGCTAAGTTTTTCTTTTCATTGTTTTGTCTTTTCTTAGGTAAAATTAATTTCTTCCCTTCAAAAATAATTTCTGGCAGTTGGTTATTGAGGAATCTATTTTAATGCATCTTATTAATTTTGTATTATGTTCATGAAATTATTAGCTAGGATTTCTGAATATAGTTTCTCCCTTGGCCCTTATATTTCTTGCTTCCTGTCCTTGGATGAAGCTGCTTCTGAGGGGTGCCATAGGGGAGGACTTGACTCAGATAAGCACTCTCAGAGATCAGGCCTTCAAAAAAATCACAAGCTGCCAAGTACAAAGTGGTTGCGATAAGACTCTTCAGAACTAAGTTAATTAGACTAAACCCTCAAACTGTTCCAAAAGTGACCTGTTTCCAGCCAAGGTCAAGCCAGCCTCAGACTGCCAAGAAATTCCTAATAAGTACTAACCACCCAATCTCAGATGCAGAACAATAAACTTAATGCTCTGCCCCCTGCTCTCTTGCAGTGTCTAATAAACTTCTACCTTATTCTGAGCTCCTAGAAATTCTTTTACCACCCAGGACCCTGGCCACACTCCGACCTACTACATCTGATTAATTATTATCTCAGTTCTGGTTCTGAAAGGTGGTTCAGCATTGTTATGGAGTTGTTATGGCCTTCATCCCTTGAGAGGAATATGGTTCCCGTGAGGTGATTACTCCAGCTCCAGGGTGCAGCCTTACCTTCATGGATAATTCCCCTTGTTTGGGGGGCAGTTTGTCCTGCAAGGCTGGCTATTGCTTGGGAGTAGTTTTGGTCCCATGCCATAAGGATGTTTATGGATCAATCCTGTCATTCCCAGAATTCAAGGTAACTGCAGGAGAGCGGTTCAGGAGGAAAAAGCTAAAGTGGTAAAAATAGAGCCAGAGGGGGACAAAATAGAGTTTGCTGAGCCAGTGACTAGTACAGTACCTTCCTTCAATATTTTGTTGATATCCCCCAAAGCCTTTGTCTCTATATTTCTTACTTTGCTCTTTTAACCAAAACTCTCTTTGCTATCTCTGCCTGCGTTAGGCCTCATCTGTCATTCCCTCTGTTTTGTTTCCACTTTTTCCCTCTGCAGTGAATAGCCCCGGGCCTTTTGGATGTAAATATCCGAAATCAATGTTTTTAACTTTCTTCTCTTTTAACTTTCTTCTCTTTTAACTTTCTTCTCTTCCCATTTATCATATTTGCATAATAGTTCTGTGATGAGGTGGGATTATGGCACATAGGAGGTGATCAGCGTGCAAATATCACAGCTTTTTGTTGTTAGTAGGAGGAGGGAGGAAGCTATGAATATTTACGCAGTAATAATTTTTGTTCCTATTACACATGAAGAATTTCTCAAAGATTCTATAAGAAACCGAGCAATAAGTTACCTTGGGGATAGGCCTGGGAGAGTCTGAGGTAGGGGAGGGATGTGTTACTTTCATTGTCTGGACAGATTTATTCATTCATATTAGTATTTTAATTGTACATATTTATGTGGGTACAGAGTGATAATTCCATTCATTATACGGTGTGCAGTTATTAAACCAGGGTTGTTGACACTTTAATTTCCTTAAACATACAAAACCTTTTTGATTAACATATAATGATAGTTGTAGGTATATTTATAAGGTATACTATGATTTTTTAAAGTTGCATACAGCATAGTGAGATTCACTATGGGATTTTCATAGAGTTACATCTTCTATTTTGCACTTGTTCTTTCCATCATTACCCCTCTATGTTGTTGCCCTTCCCCTTTCCCATCGTGCTCCTGCTCTCAATGACCCCTCCCCCATATGAGTCTACTTGTATTTTCCAGCCTTAGATCTATACAATTTTGCATGTGTGCATTTTTTTTTTCCTTTCACATAGATGTAGCTCCCAGAAATGAATCAGGACATATGGTATTTCTCTTTTTGAGTCTAGGTTATTTGGCTTAAAATGATGCTCTCCAGTTCTATCCATTTTGCTGCCAATGATATAATTTCATTCTTCTCTACTGCTGAGTAATATTTCAGTGTAAATATTCGACATTTAAAAAATCCAATCATCTGTCAATGGATGTCTGTGCTGTTTTCATACCCTTGTAATTGTGAAGAGTGCTGCAATAAAAATGGAGGTATAGGTGTCCCTGTGGTATGATGATTTATCCTCCTGTGGGTATATTCCTAGAAGTGGTACAGCTGAATCATAGGGTCTCTCTCTTTTCAGTTTTCTGAGGAAACTCCATACTGATTTCCATACTGCCTGAACTAATTTACAGTCCCACCAGTAGTATAAAAGGATTCCTTTCCTACCCCTACTCCTGCATCCTTGCCAATATTTGTTTGTTTTGTTGATATTAGCCATTCTGATTGGTGTGAGATGGAATCTCAGTGGAGTTTTGATTTGCATTTCCCTGATGGCTAAGGATAGTGAACATTTTTTCACATTTCTTGGCCATTTGTATTTCTTCTTTTGAGAACTGTCCATTTCCATTGCCCACTTATTCATTGGATTATTTGTTACTTTGGTGTTTAATTTCTTAAATTCTTTGTATATTCTAGATGTTAATCCCCTATCAGATCTATATGATACAAAGATTTTCTCCCATTCTACGGACTCTTCCTTTACTCTGTTGTTTCCTTTGCTGTCCAAAAGCTTTTTAATTTTATGAAATGCCATTTGTCAATTCTTGGTGCAATTTCCTGGGCTGTTGGAGTCTTGTTAAGGAAGTGCTTGCCTATGCCTGTGTATTGGAGAGTGTTCCCTACATTTGCTTCTAGTAGTTTCTTTCTTTCCCCCTACTCTCCCATCTCCTCCTCTTCTTCCTCCTCCTCCTCTTCTTCCTCCTCCTCCTCCTCCTCCTCCTCCTCCTCCCCCCCCTCCTCCTCCTTCTTCTTTACTTGGGACTTGAACCCAGGACCTTGCACATACTTTGCAAGTGTTCTACAACTAAGCTGCACCCCAGCCCACTTTTAAATTTTTTGTCTTGAGACAAGGTCTCACTAAATTACTTAGGCTGCTTCTGGCCTTGAACCTGCAATCCTCCTGCTTCTGTCTCCTGAGTCACTAGGATTACAGGTGTGTGCCACCACACCTAGCCTGCTTCTAGTAGTTTCAACGTTTCTGGTTTTATGTTGAGATCACTGATCCACTTTGAGTTGACTTTCTTACAGGTAGAGAGATATAGGTCTATTTTAATTCTTCTACATATGGATATTCAATTTCCCTACACTATTTGTTGAAAAAGCTATCTTTTCTCAAGTGTATGCCTCGTAAAATTCATATGGAAGCACAAAACACCCCATGTAACCAAAAAAATCCTAAGCAACAAAAGCAGTACAGGAGGCATCACAATATTTGACTTCAGACTATATTACAGGGACAAGGCAAAAACATCATGGTACTGGCACAAAAATGGGGATGAAAATCAATGGAACAGAATAGAAGACTCACACACACACACACACTCAGCTATAGCTACCTGACTTCAGCAACGGTGCCAAAGACAGTCTTATTTTTAAACTATGTGTGTTGCTTTTAGAAGACCTTTTTAAAAAGTAGACACAATAGATGTACATGTTTAATTATAATGAAATATATAATATTTGATACTAGAGTGAAGTAACTAGTATGGAAATTGTACATGTTTTTTCTTTTTAATAGGTACAAAGTAATTGTACATACGAATTTGTGGAGTACAGTGTGATATTTCAATACATGTATACAATATGTAGTGATCAGATCAGGGCAAATTACATGTATTTTATTTTATTTCACTTTAGGCTGCTTTCTAGTACTAAATATCAGGTAAAGGAAAGGTACTAATCTATCTCTTCAAAGTCATAAATTGATACTGTAACTGCTGGCAGAGGGGAGGACAAATCCAGGAGATCTAACCTGTGAGTAATAGGTGTTCCAGAATGAACAAAGGAAAAGCCACATTTAATAGAAGCAAGTTTTCTGAACTGAATAAAGACTTATATTTGCAAGTTGAAAGTGCTCATTAAATTCTAGACAGGACTGATGAGAAAAGGAACACACTTAAATGTATTTTGACAGAATTCCTGAATCTCAAGGTTAAAGAGAAAAATCTTATTGGTTTCCAGACAGAAAGAAGTTATTTACAAATGGAAAAGAATTGTACTGGCATCAGATAGTGGAATCACATCTATACCTATTGAGAGAAAAGGAAAGTAACCCAAGAAGTCTCTTTCTAGGTAATCATCATTCACCTGCCCGGGTGAAAGAGAGGCAGAAATGTAAGGATTCCAAGAATATATCATCCATGTACTCCTATCTGAAGAAACTGAAAAGAAGACTCTAACTAAACAACAAATTAATGGAAATAGAGATGTCAAGACAGGAGAAAAGTAGAAAGGAAAAGTGATGAGTGAATAATGAGACTTGTAATACATCAGGAGGATGATAGAATGGCTGGAAATATATACCATACATGCTACATATTACTCTTTTTTTTTTTTTTTTTTTTTTTTTTTTTTTACTTTTTGAGACAGGGTCTCGCTAAGTTATGCAAACTCCCTCTGGTCTCGAACTTGTGATCCTCCTGCTTTGGCCTCCCAAGCCGCTGGGATTATAGGCTTGTGCCACCACGCCCAGCTCTAAATACTACTCTTTAAGACAGACGAGACTCAATGAGAACCTGGGAATAAAAGTTGGAAAATTCTCAGCAAAGCCTACTAGGTGGGGTTAGGGGAACAAGGTGAAGTAAAAACAATCTAAAGAGTATTATCTCATTGTGGTAGAGGGATGGAATTAGGGAGTAGATTAACTTGGTGGGGAAATGGTATTTTTCACATAATGGTATAAGACACATGTTTGATGAAGCATTTTAAAAGGAAGATTACCAATAGAATAAGGAAGCATAATATTTTGGACTTGTAACTAGAAAAACAAATTATAATTGATCATACTAGGAAATATAAATAAAATGAATAAGGAAATTAATGAGTTCAATAGTAAGCATAAACAAGAGAAAAGCAATAAAATCAAGAATATTAGTGATGATATTAAATGTAAATGAGTTAAATTTACCTATCAAAACACAAAGACTATCAGATTGAATTTAAAAAACAGTAGAAGAAACATACTTAAAGAAATATTTTAAATAAATGAATTTGAAAAGAAATGTCGAGACTTACGGCAAGATGGCGGACAGATAACACGTGCCTTCTGTCCCAGAGTAAAGGGAAGCCTCGATTAGGGGTTTAGAACTCACATTGAATAGATAGAAACAGTGACAGTTTAGATTGGGAGATAGAGGATGAAACTGGATGAACACTGAAATCGAGCATTTGGCTTTGGAGGAGCTACACAGAGGTTAGTAGCGGGACCACCATTCCGCCATTTTGCCATCATGCAGACGGTGGGATAGAATCCCGGAGACTCAGAGGGGACTTCTCCCACACACCCACAGGAGTTGGACCCAACACAGACTGCAATCTTGACATCACACTGTCACCCTGTCCACGGGACACAAACTACAAGTTTCAGGTGAGTCAGTTTGAGGTGGCACACAGAATCGCCATCTTTAGCAGCATACGTCCCGCAGCCTGAGACACTGGGCTGTTGTAGGTCCCTCACACAAGAAAATAGGGATCAGATCCACGAGAGTAGATACTCGAGGGTACGGGGAGTAATCGCAGAACTGGGAAACCGGTGCGAGCGGTATGCATCCAGAGGTGAAACGCGGCTCCCTCCCTCCTGTTGTGGCTGGACAGTGGTGCAGACACAATCTCCACAGACATACGGGCACACATACACCTGGATGCCAGACACCAGAGGGGATCCTAAGTCATCCTGCTGCACTGTGGAGAAAGGTGAGGTCTGCAGAGGTGGCTGAGCCCCACGCGGACAGAGTGCTCCTTTTTGGCAGAGTCTTGTGGGACAATTAGACACAATAAGAGCAGTTTTGAGCGCAATCACCGTGCATGGACAGACCTGCTACAGATTCTCTCCAGGGGGTTGAATATCATCCCGCCCACAAGAGGATTTGGTCCTCCCAAGTGGGCGGAAAGCCCTGCAATAAAAAAAATCCACGATAGCAGCCATATCCCCTCCATGCTATAGGCTTTGGGCCAGAAATCTCTGATTTGGGGAATTGGCATCCGAACTAAGTGGGACAGGGAGAACCCCAGGGAGGACCCCCCCCCCCAGGTTCCACTGCCTCTCAAACAATACAATGGAAACAGAATATTTCATGGAATCATCTCTTTGGTCATTCAGTGTCCCACTTAAACCCAGGACATAGTGGGGCAATCCTCCATTTTCTATGTAATCGGCAAAATCTCTATAGACTAAGACTGCTCCAACAGATTTTGTGAAAACACTGCCATCCTGAGTTCTGGAGGGATCACTGCTTCTTGCAGTATCAACTTCATCCGGTGGAACTGGGTGTCCACGGTGCAGATTCCATCTGGAAGAACATACAAGGGTTTCTTTCTTTTCTCTTTTCTTTTTCTTTCTTTTTTTCTTTTTCTTTTTTTTATGGGGATTTGAATCCAGGGTCTTGTGCCTGCTTGCTTTGTAGGTGCTGGACCGTCATGCTATGCCCCCAGCCCATATTTTTTACTTTTTGAGATAGGGGCTTGCTGGGTTGCAGAAACTGCCTCTGATCTCAGGCTTGTGGTCCTCCTGCCTCCGCCCCCCAAGCTGCTGGGATTGCAGGCGTGCACCACTGCACCTGACTACAAGTGTTTTTCTATGTGTGTGTGAGTGTGTATGCAAGGATTTTTTTTTTATTAGAAATTTTTAATGTACATCATAATGTGATTCATTTTGACATGCTTTTCGTTGTGACAATTTTCATATATGCAATTGATAAGCATTATTCATATAGGTTACCCCTTACCCTCCTCTATGTTTCCCCCCTCCCCCCTTCCTATCTAAGTTTCCCATCCAAGTCTCCTCTATCTTTTACTATATAGTATTTTTCTATATGTCCTTGGGTTCCATTTCTGTTTAAGATAGAAACTTTTCCTGTAGTGGTCTTTGTTTCTATCTTGTTAGAACAATT
>VMDO01034866.1:0-16595 GCA_007922755.1 Pedetes capensis
CATCAATTCCTGGAGCCTTGTGTTTCACCAGTTCTTTCAAGGCAGCTTTCACTTCATCCCTCAAGACCATTGGTTCCTCTTCATATACCACCTCTTGGAATGGTTGGCCATCCACCCATCCTTTCTTGTATAATGACTGTTTATTCTTCCCATCTTCTTTTGATGTTTCCTGCATCATTTAATATTTTCCCTGTAGAATATTTCACTACTGCCACTCGAGGCTTGAATTTTTTCTTCACTTCCTTATGCTTGAGAAACACAGAGCATGTTCTTCCCTTTTGGTTTTCTGCCTCCAGCTCCTTGCACATATCATTATAATATTTGTTTTTGTCTTCTCGAGCTGCCTTCTGAAATCTTCTGTTTAGTTCCTTAACTTCATCATGTCTTCCTTTTACTTTAGCTGCCTGATGGTCAAGGGCAAGTTCTACTGTCTCTTTTGACATGTAATTTGGTCTTTTCTTTTTTTCTTGTCTTTTTAAGAACTTTTTGCTTCCTTCTTGAATGATATCTTTTATGTCATGCCACAACTCTTCTAGTCTCCTATCATTTGTGTCTAATGCATTAAGCCTGTTCTTGAGGTGGTCTCTGAATTCAGGTGGGATATAGGTCTAGCAAATTAATCAAACCGCAGAAAGGAGTGTTGGGAATCCTGGTTTGTTAGCTCTGAGAGCCAGAAGTATAGGTAAAATAGTCTGGGCCTTGTGATTGGTAGGAAAAGGGTCAGCCTTCGGGACTGAGCTCTCAATCTGTGGGAACCTGGCACTATCTCCAGGTAAATAGCGTCAGAACTGAATTGAATAGGGGACACCTAGCTAGTGTCTGCTTCAGAACTGACTGCTTGCTTAGTGTGTGAGCAAAAAATCTCCATACCTTTTAGGGTCACAGAAGTGATCTGTGTTGTGAGAGTATAGTGGGAGAAACTGACTCTGTGTTTGTTTTTTATCTACTCAGCAGGGGAAGGAGATGTATAGGATCTAATAATGTATATACTTGATAGATTTTATATTATTTAACAAAATATCTCAGAGAAGATTAAAATTCAGACATTAGCAAGCCATTGTTAGCAAAGCTAAGGAAAATTATACTTTTCATTAATTTTAGTGATGCGGTCTAATGCCAAAACAATTGCTATCATTTAATTTACAAGCCAAATTTTAGAAAGGTTTTAAAAAGGCATAATTTAGGTTATCTAATCAGTATTCATAACATCAGATACTTTCAGTATTTAAATATATATTATATACTCAAAAAATACAGCAGAGCATAAAAATACCCCCCAAATTTAAAAATAACAACTCAAAATAGAAACAACCACTTTAAAATATATTTTGAAGATGATTCATTTCTGCCAAGTTAGGCAACCAGGTGTATAGATGATTTTAATCATTAAATAGAATTGCTCTGTAAATCAACTGCACCTGCATAATTGAGTCTTTTTATAAACATTTTTGATGAGTACTATACTAGAAACAGATAAGATTTCTAAGTACGATAAATATATCTTGAATTCGAGATAAATGCTTTTGTTCCATCTATGCCTACAATTTAGAACAGAAATAACTGGCTTACCTGTCAGTTATTTATTACCATACTCAACATAATAATAGTGTCCTTTCCTCTGGCTTCAGATTTTATGTGACCAGTAAAAAAATGTGTTAATATATTATAGCATGAACTTGGGCTATAAAGTGACCGGGATGAGTTGTTTTTGGTTTGCTTTTGTTTTTCCCAGTGACTAAAGTGTATATCTAAAGAGTGCTGTACCCCAAAGATGAGCTTTAATAAAATTATGTTTTTATCCAACAAGATCTTTTAATCCTATTTGGACTCATCTTGAGAATTTCCTTCATTGCCAATTTTATCATATTCATATAATAAATATTACCACCACCTCTGTCACTTTTTAGTCACAGGTGATTTTCAACTCAGCCTCACTGCTTACCTTATGCACCAAATCTAATTTATTTTTCCAGTCCCGAGACTACCCAAAAGAATAAGCTTACAAAACTAATGGTAATTACAAAGGAAAAATAGCGAAAATGTTTTGAACAACATAATTTTCCATTAAAATGTATAAAACTTCCCATAAAAGCAACTTTGAAGGGAAAAGTCAAAATTTCTTATTTTTGTAAGCATATGACATATTCTGTATCTCATAGATTTAAGGTATATCATTTTTCAGGCATAGCAGCACATGTCTGTAATCCTAGCACTCACAAGGCAGAGGCAGGAGAGTTACAAGCTCAAGACTTAGCCTACAATACATAGTGAGTTCCAATCCAGCCCGAACTACATAGCAAGATCCTGTCTCAAAAATTTTAAAAAAAAATGAAAGAAAGAAAAAGATATATCCGTTATTTCATGAAAGATGATGGCCACGTGCATTCTACAGCTGTTTAATAAATTGTCTGAATCATATACATATACTGAAATGTCATCTCCCTAAAAAAGTTACCCCTGGCTTCCTGCCATATTTGTGACAAGTGCACAGGACCAATGTGATTAGAATGCATTTTAGAGAAAGCATTAGCTCTTCTATCATAGCAATCTCAGAATTCCTTTTCTTTTTCTGAAATACAGTTCCCTACAGAAGTACGTACCTAACAACAACACAGAAGTATGTTAAGTTTAAATCCTGATAGGAAGAAAACTCTCCAAAGACTCTTTCTTTGCCTTTGCTAATGCAGAAATAAGGAACTTTTTCCACTGGTGATCATCCCCTCACCTCACT
This sequence comes from Pedetes capensis, assembly GCA_007922755.1. Taxonomy (NCBI): domain Eukaryota; kingdom Metazoa; phylum Chordata; class Mammalia; order Rodentia; family Pedetidae; genus Pedetes; species Pedetes capensis. The sequence goes on from VMDO01034866.1 coordinate 2,732, forward strand.
ACCAACTCTGCTTCAACAGCACTTACACTTGTCCTGGCCACAAGACCCTTCTTCCTTCTCCCTGGGAAATCAAGATGCTTCTGCAGCAGTCTGCTCTTCCACACCACAGCACAAGGCTGCCACCTACAGAATCATTTAATCCATTCAGCACCACCCAGGAAGAAGCAAGAATCAGCTGAGTCGTGTGGCCTTCGGCAGAACAGATGAAGCAGCTCTCTGGCAATGTTATATTTTGCTGGCACACATGGGTTTAATTCTATGTGGGGGAAATGCACTGACTACTGAAACAGAGACACCAAGGGCAAGAACACATGCTTTAGTTCTGGCCATCTGAGTAAACAACTATGGTTTGAAAAGCATTACAAACAGCATGACATTATACGTAGAGTAATTTTTTTAACTGCACTTACTGACTTATAATAAAGACACAGACATAAAGTGGCAAATATGCTGGAAATAAAATGATCTTCCCAGCTGTCCTTAGGGACAGCCTATTCTTAGAGGTTTGTAATTGCCCAACTGTCAAAATCATGAAATACAGCCATTTAACCTCAAATTTGTTCTAAATTAGTTTCTCCTTTCCCATTCCACCCTTAAGTATGATAATTTGACTCTGGAAGAAAAAGCTAATCTACTGCTGATTAGAGCTCACTCCAGTGAGTCTCCTTCATTACCACTTATGTAAGTGAGAGGTACAAACCATCCATCGGTCATGAGAAAATGCAAAGGATAAATATCCTTCACCAGGACCTCTCATTTCAACCATCACGGACTGGTCGTCCCTGGTGAAGGACAAGAAGACACAGGCAGGCTCATCCTCTGGATCACAGTTCAAAGGACTCCTAATACAGAACTTCTTGATCCCACAATCTGAGGCACTGAACTAGAAAAATGAGAAGAGAAAAACACGTTAATGATCAAACAAGCAGTTCACTGCCAATGACAGAAGAGACATTACCTTCAAGTATGGGTTTTCATGAGAAAATCTTTTCATAATGACTTAAATAAAGAAACAGAAGACACATCACAAATTAGAAATGATCAGAGCAGAAGTTTAGGTTGTGAGCTTTTAAACTTAATTTTGATTAAAATTTGGAAAACTTTAGTCTCTACATAGTGTACAGACTAGTGTACATAGTACATTAGTCTGTAATCATGCAAGAGCATTAAAAGTCCTTCAATACACAGAGCATTTCACATTATGTATGTTCTAGAGCAAAGTTTCTGGTAAATTTAAGGATCTTCTTAGGGAACATGTCCACATTGACAATCTTGCCTAACAGGTGTCCTCTAATTTTCAGAGGTGGGATTTTAAAAAGCAGATTAATTATTGGCCAGTTTTTGTATTTAGATCTTGGGCTCTGCTTATAAAATTCAGGCTCATATTTGATACTAATACAAGAAAAATAGTTACCCTAATATATACTACCATTCCAAATAATAACAACAACTTAACAAGGGGAGGAACAGGGCAATGTATCTACAATCATTTAACCCAGAGCTTCTTGATATGGCAGGTAAGAAGTTTAAAAAAAAAGAAACAAGCTCTACAGTGTGTCAGAGCAAACAAGCAGACCTTGTTAGAAGGGACTGTGACAATACCTTTCAGAAGGGAGTCAAGGATTATGTAACTAAATTTAATGGGAATAGAAAGATTAATCATGGTAGGGTGAAGACAATAAACCACTAGGAACTAGAAACCATGACGTTCGGTTCTGCTCTCCCCTTTACTCCATCACATTTGCCATAGAACTTGTTCTCTGAGGGTCCCTTTACCTTTAACTGTAAAAAAGGAACTTGAACAAAGAAGACCCTGAGGTCTCTTCTAACTCTAAAATTGCTATAATCCCATACTCTGACCGAACCTCCCTATAATTACAGATTATAAATTTAGCACAGTAAAAGCTCCAGAAAGAACTAATGCATTTTATTGACATGGAAAGACAAAATATTGTAATCAGATCCTTACTAGGAAGCTGTGGTACAAATTGACTGTTTATTCCCCTAAAGCAGCTTTCATTTATTTATTTATTTATTCATTCATTCACTCACTCATTTATTTTGCAGGGATAAAGGAGTGAGCCTAGGGCACTCCACCACTGAGCTACAGCCCCCAGTCCTTTTCCCTTTCCAATTTTTTTTTTTTAGGGTCTATCTAAATTGTGCAGGCTGCCTCTGGCCTCAAACATGCGATCCTTTTGCCTCCACAACCTGAGTGGCTAGGATTACAGGCATGCGCCACCACCCCTGGTCTATAGGAGCTTTTAAATAAATAAGCACTAAGACTAAAATGATGGCTAGTACAAATAATAGATCTAATTGCATGATCAAAATTAAATTCAACATTCATAACAATGTAATAAAAAATAATGTCCATATGTATTTAAAAATATAGAGATGGAGGCTGGGCCTGGTGGCACACATCTATAACCCCAGTGACCCAAGAGGCAGAGGGAGGAGGATTGCGAATTCAAGGCCAGAGGCAGCCTGCACAATTTAACAAGACCCTCTCTGTCTCAAGATAAAAAAATAAAATAAAAAAGGAATGGGGGTGCAGCTCAATGGTACAGCACTTGCAAAGTATGTGTGAGACTTTAGGTTCAGCCCCCAGTACCACACACACACACACATACACGCACGCAAAAAAAAAAAAGTAAAGGAAAACAAAATAAGACTAATATTACGTAGGAATAAAGTACTTTACTGATACTTCTTTATATGAACATAGAGATATAGAAGGAGAGAAAGAAACAAAGAGAAAAGGAATTGATGTTTACTGAATATCTATTAAGTACAAGGCACAGTTAGAAAACTTACATTCATTATTTTAATTCTCCCAGCGACACTAAGAGCTAGATATTATATTTCTCATTTTATAAGTAAAGAAACTGTGACTGAAAATTGAGTAATTTCTCTAAAGCCCCACAGAAAGTAGACAAATCAGTATTCAGGCCCAAGTTTGTTCTTCCAACTGTAACAATCTGCCTCAAGACATTTTCATTATATCTGCTTCTGAATTAAGCAGTGTAACTTATCAGATCTTTATTTAATAAAACCCCTGTTCCTCAAGTCTCCAATATGCATTACCCTTTCTAAGATATTTTTTCCAATCATAATTCTTTTGAATTAGAAGGCCTAAATGGAATTCTAGCTCATTGGCTTGTGAAGATTTTCTGTGGTTCAGCACATAGAATTCCCTAGTACTCTGCACCTCAGTGAAATAAAATCTAAGAGCTACTCTACCATTTCAAGACTCTCCTCCAAATCTTGTCTAAATTTAGCTTAAGTATCCTCTCCATGTTTGATATTTGGCTGCAAGGAAGAAAGAAGGAAGGAAAGGAGGAAGGAAGGGAGGAAGGGAAGTAGGAAGAAAGGAAGGGAAGGAGGGAGGGAGGAAGGAAAGGAGGGAGACAGAGATGGAAGGAACTTCCTCACTGCTAGGATAAAGTACAAAGATTACAACCATACCTTAAACATGCAGGGTTTTACATTTCCTTTATTCTAACCTATAAATCATAATGTTGTAATGAAAACTTCTTTCACATTCCTATCAAGAACTTAAAAACCTGCTACCACAACTCAGTGGAGCAAAGTTTTTCTTTGATTCTTTGTGGTACTTGGGAGTAGAACTCAGGGCCACACATACTTGGCAAGTGCTCTACCACTGTGCTGCAACTCCAGCCCATTTTCTATTTTTTTGTTTTGAGATAGGTTCTCACTTTGACGGCACCTAACAACAACAAACAAGTTATGCAGGCTCCCTCTGGCCTCAAACTCAAGATCCTCCTGCCTCATCCTCCTGATTTGCTGGGATTACAGGTATGTGTTACTGCATCTGGCTCAACTGCAGCAATTTCTTGCTGGGCACAATGCCAAGCACAGAATGACAATTTCCAAGAAAGCTGTTATTTTAGACATTTCATGAAGCTATAAAAATGTTACTTACTGGTTTGGTTAAATGGTAGACTGGAAGCAATGTAGACAAAGGTGTTACTGTAGCTTTAGGTGTTGTAAAAGGAAGTACATTTGGTTGTGAAATTACAGGACTAGGAATCTTCACCCAGTAGATGCTATACTTCACAACAACTGTGACTCTGAAATGCAGTATAAATGAGATTAGATAAAACCCTGAATGTGGCCCATTGTGACCAAATAAAAATTTAAAGGGAAAAAAGGGGGTAGGGGATAAACTAGGAACATACAAACCTGTACAAGGCAAATCTTTTATGACTCTTTCATCCCATCACTAGCTGAATTTTCATTACTCTCTCTCTCTCTCTTTCTGTCCCTCTCTTCTCTTACTTGTCTGTTCTTTGGACATATTAGCAGCAGCCATGAATGCCAGACTCTGGGACTAAATTGCACAGATTTTGGTTCCCTGACACACAAAGAATGTATGACTACTCGTTTCACAGTGTGCTGCTCACATTCCTCAAAAGGGTATGTCTAGCTACAGTAGGAAGCTCTATCACAGGCTGCATAAGCAACGATCAGCTCTTACTGGGGTCACATTCCCTTTCTCACATTCTACCTAACGCACAGGTATAAACTTGTGTTACTATACCAGGGACATGTATACAAGAGTTAAGTAGAATACAGAGACATTTCAGGACAGCAATCTTTCTCTTAAACTATCTGCTTGTAACACCATTCAGGAATCATTCCATTTCTCCTTGCACATAGGAATAGGAAAGAAGTACTTTTTAAATTCTTCTGTGTTTCATAATTTTGAGAGGGATGCAGAGGCTTACTTTTCTGATAATCTAGTCTGCAAGTTCTAACACTGCAAAAAAAGGCCACCCAATTTCATTTTATTCATATTCTAATACTAAAACAGCAAATATTTTATAAAGTATTACTCCATACCCCATATACTCAAATATTAACGGATGGCTCTTATGAATATTAAGGTATTGCAATACTTCATTCACTCAACAAATGTCTATTAAGTTCCAGTTAAGTACCAAGTCTTATCAGACACAGTGGCACTCACCTCTAATCCTAGCACTCAGGAAGTTGAAGCAGGAAGATGGCAAGTTTGAGGCCAGCCTGAGCTGCGTAGCAATACGATGTCTAACAAAAAAAGTAAAATTAACTCTAATATCAGTAAGCTGATGTAATTACCACACTCTCCTATACAGATGAATATCTAATAGCATAGAAAATGGTACAAATCATGTGATTTCAATCATATTAGTTCCAGAAATGTAACTCTTCTACTCACAGAAATTGTATGTGATTTGGGGCACTGCTTGGAGCATTCCAGTAGACTTTAATTTCTGTTTTTTTGGATGAACTTGTATGACTCACAGCTGATCCCTGAAATAAAATGGAAAAGAACTACCATCTAGTCACCCAATAGCTCAGCATGGCTGGAACTGCTATCATTTTGCAAACCAATTTATCATTGCATGATGATGGCATTCTGATGAAGATTATTTTATGTAGAACACGGACTCAGGTACTCAATAAATTCATGTGGATTGGTTGACAACATATAAACAGTTACCTCTGTGAATAAATTAGGGTCATCAGAAATTTAAGAATCAAAGCTGGGTGTCGTGGATCACACCTGTAATCCCAGCAACTTGAGGTGGAAGTAGGAGGATAACAAGTTCAAGGCCAGAAGTTCTCTGTATAACTTAGTAAGAACCTGTCTTGAGATAAAAAGTTTAAAGAATGGGACTTCAAGTGTAGCTCATTGGTGGAGCACTTGCAAAGTATGTGCAAGGTCCTGGGTTCACCATCCCAGTACCACAAGAAAAGAAAAAAAAGAAAAGAAAAGAAGAGAAAAGAGAAAAGAAAAGAAAAGAAAAGAAAAGAAAAGAAAAGGGAAAAGGAAAAGGAAAAAAGAGAAGGAAGGAAGGAAGGAGGGAAGGAAGGGACGGAGGGGAGAGAAAGACAGAGAAATTTAAGAATTGAAGAATATTGATTGCGTTAATACTATATAGTTGTTTTTAGGTGCCACTGTCAGGTCCAACTCATAGAGACCCTATGTACAACAGAAATGAAACACTGACACTGTGCCATGCCCAGAACTATTGTCAGTGTTTTTCTGCTATTCACAGGGTTTTCAGTAGCAAATTGTTTTGGGAGTGGATTGTCAGGTCCTTCTCCCTAGCCTGCAGCACCTGGTATTCCCAGACAGTCTCCTATCCAAGGACCAGCCAGGCCAATCCTGCTCAGTTTCCAAGATCAGATGCCAGGGTGCTATGGCTGCAGACAATACTATATACAGAGTGTGCTACTTATTTCATTTACAATACAAATTTAAATTTTTTCCATTAATAGTCACAAATAAAAAGCTGAAAATTCCTGAAAAGAAAAAAATAAAAAAACCTTCCTGCCTCCAAATAGTAGCAATTTTAAGTAATTCTTTCTTTTAAACAGTCTTACTTCCCACTTTCTTTCACCTGGAAAACTTCTACACATTCTTTAAAGTTTTGCTTAGAAATCACCTCCTCCAAAAAAATGATCATGTGCCTGGCACACAGTCAGGGAGTGTTTCATTTTGTTGCCCTTAGGGTTGCTATGAGTCGGACCCAATTTGATGGCACCTAACAACCACCACCACCTCTAAGAAGCTCTCTCTCAATTCCCTCCAAACTGTGTGTGGCTCCCTCTGCCGCACTTCCCACTCACCCTGTGCACTCTAACCTAAACTATCCTACTATTCTACTTTTGTTTCGATCCTATGTGCACATTGTCTACCTTTGTGTCAGATATGCCATATCCACATATTCTACTTATGTGTAAAGGTGTAAGTTCTCATTACCATAACCCTTGCACCCAGGACAATTCCTGGCATAATAAATGTTCATTAGGCCTCTGTTCTACTCTAGAGCTCTAACTTCATTATTTATGCCCTTCAAAAATCTGATATAACACATTACAAACTGTAAACTATTCAAGCAATTGCCCTACCTTTCATAGGATACTGATGTGTAAACACATACTGCAAGTAAATTAGGGGAAAGTTTGATTATTGTGAATCTGTTTAATCTGCTGTACATGGCAATGTCAATGTTTATCATGTAACAAATACCAGTAGTGAAAAGACCCTAAGGGAACAGAGATCAACTTCAAACTAAACACAAACCTGCATGTCTTCACAAGTCAGAAGTTGTGACACTTGACTATCAATCAGTGTGAATGAGCCAATAGGAAGGCCACTCAAATCCTCAGCATCACGAGCTTCTAAGAGAAAGCCTTTAAATGGTTGTCCGGTCAAAGTAACTGAGCAAGAGATAAAAGGGTTAAAAGATTAAGTAATATCCAAATAAGAATTGTTTAAAGAAGGGAGGTATATCACAATTACATTAAGGCATATGTATGAAAAACTACTGCTGAAGAGAAAAGATTTTAAATCATCCTAAAGACAAGGAATGCCTAAACCATGTTCCACAGGACATACAATCCAGGAGACGCTGATAGTCATCCCACAAGGAAACAAAAACAGAGGTGGTAACTAGGGGCAGTGTATAGAGCAAAATTAATTTGGAAAATGCTAGATGAAAGTAAATATATTTTCTTCACTACAAATGCTCTAGGGTCTTTAATATTCTACTGTGCAATGTGATATTCTAAGAGAACTATATAACACACAGGGCACGGCAAATTTATTTCATATTTTGCATGTCTAGAGTTGTAGAAAATAGTTTGTAAAATGCTGTTATACTTTTAGCTATCAGCTTACATTTTGTCAGAAGAATCAGGGAAACTAAAAGATTATACTATTGCAAAAAAAGATAAGAGTTTATTATATTTTAAACAAGATAAACTTTAATTTCCTCTTCTATTAAGTTAACAGTACTCAACTTGTGTACAGTAAATATAACATTAATATAATAATATTAAGGCACAGTGGTGCACACCTGTAATCCCAGTGACTCAGGAGGCAGAGGCAAGAGGATCTTGAGTTTGAGGCCAGGGGCAGCCTGCATAACTTAGCAAGACTCTTTCTCAAAATAAAAAATGTAAAATGGGCTGGAGGTGCAACTCAGTGATAGAGTACTTGTAAAGTATGCGTGAGGCCCTGGGTTCAATTCTCTAAGTACAATAAATAAATAAATAAATGTTGTTGTTGTTAGGTGCCGTCGAGTCATGTCCGACTTATAGCGACCCTCATAGGGTTTTCAATGGTAGATTATTTCAGGATTGCCTTGGGAGTGGATTGCCACGTCCTTCTCCCATTTTGCGGTGCTGGGAATCGAACTCGGGACCTCGAAGACTGCAGAGCAGTGCTCTACCAACTGAGCTAAATTCCAGCCCAAATAAATAATATAATATAATATAAATAATATTAATAAATATATGCTAATAAAGGTAACAACTTAGTTTAAAATCTGTTCTGAAAGGGAGATGTACCACTTACATAACATGGTCATTTGTAGTTTAACAAAAAAATATAAAGTATAAGATGATGATATCTTACAAAACAAGTGAACACATTAAAATGAAATAGTCCATGGGCTGGCATTTAGCTCAGTGGTAGAATGCTGCGTTGCAGTCTCTGAGGCCCCGAGTTCAATTCCCAGCACCACAAAAATGGGAGAAGGGCCTGGCAATCCACTCCCAAGGCAATCCACTCCCAAGGCAATCCGGAAGCACTCAGCCATTGAAAACCCTATGAGGATCGCTATGAGTTGGATACCAACTCGATGGCACCTAACAACAACAGCTAAAATGAAATAGTCCAAATCTAATAATAATAAAGATACAATGAGTAGTAAAAAGAGTGGAACTCAAAATGCCAATGATTACTCCCAGCACAGTACCTTCAATCCGATCTCCTGGTCTGAACATCATCTGACTCACTGCAATCCGGTGAATAGGCTCGGACTGTGGGCTGTGGCCATGTTTGGGAATCATTCCATGGCACGACTTTGTTACTCTTCCATCGGGATAGTTAGCCACAGAACTAATGAGCAACAGAAACGCAATGGCACCAAGGGTAAATCCAGGAACTGCCATCTCAAAAAGAAGATTAAAAGCACATCATTTTCAGATATAATTAAAATGAAATATGCAAGCTTTCACAACACAGGCGGGAATTCTAGATAACAACCTGCTTTAGACAAGTCATCATATCACAGAGACACCTGTACCTCCATATTTAATGCAGCACTCTTCACAATAGCAAGGATATGGAGCCAACCAAGGTGTCCATCAGCAGAAGAATGGATAAAAAAATTATGGTACATATACACAATGGAATGCTACTCAGCAATTTAAAATATAAAATAAAATAATGTCATTTGCAGCAAAATGGATGGAACTGGAGAATATCATCTTAAGCAAATGAACACAAGCTCAAAAGGAGAAATACCTTATGTACTCACTCATACATGGGAGCTGAATCTTACTTAAAGGAAGAAAAAATCCTATATCTAAGTTGATATATTAAGATGCACAGTTAAACTTAGGGAAGAAGGGACAATATAAAGAGTAGAAAAAGGAGGGAGGGAACTAGCAAAGGAAAGCAAAGATTGCGAAAGATGGGATGGGGAGGAGAATCAAGGTAGAGGGATAAAGGAGGAGAGGATAATCTCAATGTAAATGATGCAACTTCAAGAGTACATGGGGAAAATAGGGGAACATAACCCAAATATGCACGAGTTTTACTACATATTAGTTAAAAGGTTCCATAAACCTTGTAAGTTGATAAAAGTGTAACCAAAAGTTATGTAATAAGTGCATAATGGAAAAAGCCAATGCTGTATTACTCTCTACTCCACCAACATTTACTAATAAGGGGAGAGAGAATAAATAAATAAAATAAAATAAATAAAATAAAATAAAACAAAATAAATATGAACTACTGCCCCCTCAAAGAAAGAAAGAAAGAAAGAAAGAAAGAAAGAAAGAAAGAGAAGAAAGAAAGACCCATCTTGGTTGCTTCGAAGTATTTTCAGAAGTTTCTCAATTTAAGACTTTTACATTAATGAATAAATAAGAATATTTTAACCATTATTTAAAAAAACTTGCTTTCAATGTTCAGCTATCCACATTCTGATAATATGTTATAAAAAGAATGTGGCATGTGAAGTCTGTCTTGGATTTTAAAACTAAGGTCTACCAAACATCAACAATGAGACTTTGACAAATGACTTAAGTCCATACTTCCCTACCTAAAAAATGAAGGAACTAAGACTCTCCTTTCAAAATTCTTTCGTTTCTGTCACCAAGACCATATTTTCCAAACACTGAGCCTTCTTTTTGTTTCCAACCTTTGCATTCCAGTCACCAGTGATTATGAGTACATCCTGATTGCATGTTTGATCTATTTCAGATTGCAGAAGCTGGCAGAAATCTTCCCTTTCTTAATTTGTGGCCTTGGTGGTGGGTGCATAAATTTGAATAATAGTCATAATAGCTGGCCTTCCTTATAGACGTATGGATATTATTCTATCACTGACAACATTTTATTTCAAGACAGATCTTGAAATGTCTTTTTTGATGATGAATGCAACCCCACTTCTCTTTAGTTTATCATTCCCAGCATAGTAGACCATATGATTATCTGACTCAAAATGGCCCATGCCAGTCCATTTTAACTCACTGATGCCTAGAATGTCACTGTTTATGCACTCCATTTCTCTTTTAACAATTTCTAATTTTCCTAGATTCATACTACGTACATTCCATGTTCCAATTATTAATGGATGTTTACAGTTGTTTCTTCTCATTTTGAGTAGGGCCACATCAGCAAATGAAGGTCCCTGGGGCTTTACTCCATTTTTGTCATCACGGTAGACTCTACTTTGAGCAAGCAACTCTTCCCCAGTAGTCTTGTGAGTGCCTTCCAACCTGGGGGGGCTCATTTTCCTGCACTATATCTGGTAGTGTTTCTTTGCTATCCATAGGGTTTTCAATGGCTACTTGTTTCGGTAGTGGCTCGCCAGTGCCTCCTCCTTAGTCTATCTTAGTCTGGAAGCTCAGCTGAAACCTGTCCACCATGGGTGACCCTGCTGGTATCTGAGATACCAATGGCATAGCTTTCAGCCTCATTGCAACACACAAGCCCCATAGTGCGGCAAACTGACAGTCGTGTGGGGGTCAGATGTATAGCATATACAATTTCAAACTACAGACAAATCAAAGATAAAGGAAAAAATCCTGGAAGAATTAAAAGAAAAACCACTCTACCTAAAGAGGAAAAAAAGATAAGAATTATACCCAACTTTTCCTCAAAAACCATGCACACAAGGAGAGTAGAGTGAAAAATTCTAAATGTTTAGAGAAAAAAATGCCAGCCTAGAATTCAGTACTCTGAGAATTTTGCCTCAAAAGTGAAGAAATAGACTTCCTAAAACAAAGAAACAGAAGCATGTGGCAATCCACTCCTGAAGCAATCCCAAAACAATCAGCCGTTGAAAACCTATGAGGATAGCTATGAGTCTGACACAAATGAACAGCACCTAACAACAAGAAGATGACAAAAACTAAGGGAATTTGTCGCCAGTAGACAAATTGTCCTGCAAAAAAATGTTCAAGGAATTTGTAAGAGAGCAGGAAAATTATAGAGGTCAGAAATTCAGATCTACATAAAGAAGAGCATTAGAGAAAGAAAAAGTGAAAGCAAAATAAAAACTTACATTTTCTTAATTGTAACTGATCTAACACATTACAGGTTTCTTCAAAATACATACTGTAATCAAGCAATGCAGTGAATGTTTACATTTTTAAAAAACCATGGCAATAAAAGACACATTGGCATTAATCCCCCTCAGAATATTCCCCAGCTCCAAACACATCCTCCATCATGACATGTCACACTTCTGGTGTAGCAATTTCTATCACATAAAAACATTATGATGTGTCCTCATCCACCTTATTCACTGGATTTGGTACCCTGAGACTTCCCCACACTCAAAATGACCATGAAAAGTAAACATTTAGAATCAATTCAGGATACTGAGACAGTCACAGCAGCACAACTAAAGACATTCATGAAAGTGGGCTTCCAGAACTGCTTCAGAAAGTGGCAAGAACAATAGGATAAGTATGTTCAAAGCCAGTGGGAGTATTTTCACACTTAATGGCAATGTGTTTTTTACTGTGATAATGGTTTTATTGCCAAACATGGTAGCACACATCTATAATCACAGCGACTCAGGAGGAGGAGGTAGGAGGACTGCAAGTTCATGGCCAGAGGCAGCCTGGGTAACTTAGCAAAACCCTATCTCAAGATAGAAAATAAAAAAAGGGGATGGGGTTGCAGCTCAGCGGTAGAGCACTTGCAAAGTATGCACAAGGCCCTTGGTTCAGCCCTCAAGTACCACACACACACACACACACACACACACACACACACACACACAAAGTCTCAGTAGTAATAGAGATTTCTTTCACAGATCTAAAGCTCTAGAAGGAGCAGATATAAAAACAACTAGATCAGCCTGGCATGGTGGCGCATGCATGTAATCCCAGCAATGTGGGAGGTAGAGGCAGGAGGAACACAAGTTCGAGACCAGAGGCAGTCTGTGTAATTTACCAAGACCCTGTCTAAAAAAGTAAAAAAAAAAAAAAAAAAAAAATGGGCTGTGGGTTCAGCTTAGTGGTCCAGCACTTGCAAAGCATGCAAGCACAAGGCCATGGGTTCAACCCCCAGAACCATAAAAAAAAAAAAAAAAAAGATCAAAGCCTAAAAACAAAAACAAAAAAATTTCAATAGATGACAGTTGCTATTGTCAGCAGGCCTAGGGGTGCTGTACCCCAACATTACCACTTGCCCTGAGGAATTCCCCTTTTTGGGACTCCACTCAAGGGAGATGTCAGGTCCTTGGCTCTATCATAAAAACGAATTTTAAAACCAATCAGTAAGAAAGTAGGCTGAGGGTTAGCTCAGTTAGTAGAGTGCTGCTCCACACTTTCTGAGGACCCAGGCTCGATCCCCAGCACCACAAAAATGGGAGAAGGTTGTGGCAGTCCACTCGCAAAAACTGCGAAACAATCAGCCATTGGAACCCTATGAGTATTGCTATGAGTCCAACCCAACTCCAAGACAACAAACAACAACAGTAAGAGAGTGAAGCAGTTGGAGGTTTATTAGATAAACGAAAGAGATAGTACACATTTCAGAGTGAAGAGAGGGCATTTGGACGGAAAGTGATACACTTGGATATCTTCACAATGGAATATGTATGACTTGGGGCTTTTGAAGTTACAATTGCTCAAGGGGCTGCCAGCGGATGTCTGGTACAGATTTACAGATTGGAAAAGGAGTATTGTTAAAATGCCTAGATTGGGATAGTCAAGGAAATTCCTATTGTATCTAGTCTTAAGGAAACTACTTACTTCTGTTGACTTTAATAATAGTCCATAATCTGGTTTGGTGAGATTCTAAGGGAAAGGCGGGTTTTAAGGCAGGCAGGTCTCACAGCAGCCTTTCTCTTCTGGTTATGTTGGAATTCCAGCCCATAAGACTCAGAGCAGTTTCCAGGATGAGAGAAGCCTTTTCCTTCCCATGTCCCCCAAATTTTTCTCTTTCTCTCCTGTCTCATCATTATTTGTTGTCACTATTAACTTTCCATATCACCACCATACTAATTTCTTCTGAACATGACTGTGGTTAGATAACTGAGATTTCACTTATCTCTGTATTTAATTTTTTCATCTTGACTCCGCCCCCCGGTATGACCTTGAGTATATCCCACCTGAGTTCACCTGAGTTCAGAGACCACCTCAAAAATAGGTTTAATGCATTAGACACAAATGACAGGAGACCAGAAGAGTTGTGGCATGACATAAAAGATATCATTCAAGAAGGAAGCAAAAAGTTCTTAAAAAGACAAGGAAAAGAGAAAAGACCAAATTACATGTCCAAAGAGACACTGGACCTTGCCCTTGAATGTCGAGCAGC